>JAJJMA010009188.1:29063-61961 GCA_023529015.1 Papaver nudicaule | reverse complement strand
TCTTGAAGATGTTGCCATGTGGACGGCGGATATTTGATGTTTACAGTAGTCTCTATTTCTCTCCTCACAGTGTCATTTTCTTTTTCGTTCTTATCAGTTCCTTAATTAAGATCTCCACTGACAAATTATTCTGTCATAGGCTAGAATCAGACGGGATGAAAAGGGTGCGTTCTCCTAAGATTTTGTAAGTAATTTCTAGCTCAACATAGTGTTGTACGTGCCATTGTTTTTTGAAGCATATGGTTTCTGTCAATTCCTAGGAACTGTTTTCAAGAGATTTTGCTTTAATCTCCTTGTACTTGAATGTTCGTTCTAATGAGCCTGCACGTATGTTACGTAAACAACAGCATCAAGCCTTTACTCCCAAACAAGTTGGCGTAGGCTAGAAATTCTATTTCCTTGATTTTTCTATTTCATTGTTCTCTCCATAGTACAAAAATTTTAACCTATCTCAGGCGTCCAAGCTGACTTGATTTTCTACTTCCAAGTCATGTTTGTTCTGGGATTGGACATTGATGTGGTATGTTCTTGTACTTCGATTTTACAAGTTGTTTAACTCAAGATCTTGCATCTTTTGGCGAGCATTCGGTTTTCAGTCAATTTCTAGACGTTGTTTACTGGAAGTTTGCTCAACGTACGTCCTTAATTTTCTTTTTTTCCAAGATTCGCTGATTTTTCTTGCCTCCATTCATTTCTTAGGTTTAAGAATGGCCAAACACAGAGAAGCAAAGCGATGTAGATTGCTCTATCAATTAGGATTTGAAGCCACACACATCCCTTCCAGTGAAGCCCAGGATATGAAGGGATATGGGTTTTATCCTCCACTATTATTACAGAGAATCCTGCAGCCTGCAGGTGCAGGCGCGGTTATTGCAGAAAATGGCCTGGAAACAAGAACGACTGACGGCCTTTGGGGAATACCATTTCGCTTCCAATGAAGATTTTAATTACAACTATCAAGTGTACTATCCATAGTTAATACACCAAAAGTATACAGAAATCGGTGCAAAAGAAAAAACTGATTATTTGATACTTCATGACAAAATTAGTTACGGCTGATAACTTGTACTTACGGCTGATAACCTTGCGACACAAATTTTGGATTTACATTGAACTTACGGCTACTAAGTATAGTATCGGTGTTAGCCGTAAGTAAGTTACGGCCACTAATATGGACTTACGTCTTGCATCTGAATCTTTAATGGCAAACTTACGGCTAGCTGTTCTTCAGATGCGAGCCGTAAGTATCTCTGGTACTCGTTTTTTGATTTTCATGGAGTGAATCTTACCTAGTTTTAGCACCAAAATCAATAACAAAGAGTGGGTTTGGATGGTTGGTACTCCATTGTTCCACCATTGTTGGTTGCATCCATGATAAAAAAATCGAAAATGAAAATTTTGGAGGAGAAAAGTGAAGTAGGAGAAAAGAGGAGAAGGGGAAATTTTTTGATATTTTGATTTTTAAGTTTTGATTTGTTTGGTTTTTGATTTAAATTAGATTAGGAAAAATAATAAGTGGGGTGTTATAATTTGTAAGTGGGGTGTAATAAGTATAAGGGTTACTTAGTCATTTCACCATTTTTTGACACCCCCTTATAATTCGGCTGGACATTTGAAGTAAATAGTGAGAGGGCTTCAAAAAATTTCAAAAAACTGAAGCCCCAGAATCAGCTTTCTTTTACAAACAAATTGGGATATTATCAGATTGCTTTGTCTTGTATGTTCATTACAACTAGTTGGATGTATCCACTAATAAGTTTAAAATAGAATTCAATACATTACACACATCTATGAGAAAGGGAGATAATCATCAACCCTGCAAATTTTACAGTGTACACTACCTATGAACTAAATTACGAGTCTCTTCGAACTAAAGTTTTTATATTCGTATAAATGGCGATAGAACTGGCTATTACAGCTAACCCAATCAGTATTCTTGCCAATATCCTGTCTCTTCTTGTTGAAATTCCATGAGCATCTCTGAAGACAGCAACCAAAACAGAAACATCAGTCAGTAAAAATGAGGGTTCAATTTGATGAATTGTCAGGCAACCATGGAATGTGCAGGAGGTACTAAACAGAAAGCAAAGCTGTACCTGAGAACAATTGCGCCTGGGAAGATAAAAGCTAGGCAGAGAGCAGTTGTTGATCCCATGAACTGAAAGAAATACCAGATATTCGGGATTGCTATTGCTGCTATGTAAATGACTGCGAGAAGGAAAAACGTAAGCGACAAGAATCGAGTAGTATGGGAAGCCAGCAGCGGCCATGACTTTGGAAAGATGAGTCCGTCAATGTTGATCCTCAGAGCGAAATTCAAAAGCGGAAACACCAACACAAGGTGCAGTGCATAGCTTAAACGAACGATATCATTAAGAATGGATCCAGCTTTTGAACCAAAATTCTGGTCAAAATTGGCTAATATGTCAGGCAAGACACTGTCACCAAAGAGCAGATACCCGAAAAAACCCACAGCAATGTAGATTGTAGCGCAGAGAACAAGTGATATCCGAACGGCCGAAACCATGTCAGAAGATTTGTTGAGCTCATTTCCAATCGGATGCACTACATGAGCAAACAATAACATACGAGAAAACCTAAAGCAAAAGAAAATTTGCACATTCATACTGAATTCAGACAATTTTCAGTTTACCATTGAAATGGAAGGTGAAGGCTGTGACAATGACTGGAACGGCAGTAAAAAGCTCGAAATACGACGATGCGTTAACAAGGTCAGGCACAAGTTTGGGGCTCTTTGTTTTCCCTGCCCAGAGTGCAGATATTGCCATTACAGTGCTTATTGCAACAAACACCATCGCAAGTAAAATCGACACCGCTGAACTAAACCTCAAGGATTCTGCAACATCAACCCGTATACAGGCACATAAAATCATTGCCGAACACAAATCTAAACTGTCATCAACAACAAACACTAAAAAACTGAAAGTAATTCTGGTTACCTACGCGCTTAAGCAGCACGAGCGGGGCAATCACGAAAATGACAGTAAAGAGCAGAGCAAAAGTTCTGGAATTCCACCAATGAACACCAAACCACTCTTGCAAAATCCCCAAGTGTTCCACTGTAACCCCTCCCGATTCAGTAGTTCCAGTACCACACAATACATCCCCTACACACCCAAAAAATACTTAATCAGTACCTAAGTTATGAAATAGGCCTGAGGCGCTCGCCTAGACGCCAAAGGCGCACAAGACGCTAGCTGAGCGCCTTGGCTGTAATGCGTCCAAGGCGCTCAGTGCGCCAGCCCATTGGGTTAAAATGTTTCTGGTCGCATCAGGCGCACATAAGCGCCTCGAACAACATAGATCAGTACTCCCTCCGTCCAAGTTTACTGGAGATAATAGGGTTTTTTTTTTGTCCAAAATTAGTTGAGACATTTCATATTTTCCCCTAGTTTTTACTTGTTTAACCTTGTATAAAAATCCGAATTTTTGTTTGAGAAATGTGCAAGGTCCAATTCTTCACATTTTAACTCTATATTAACTAAAAAGTAGACAAAAGTAATAATGATTCACCTAAAAAGTAGAAATAAAATATAGTTTTAAAAAATTTTAACTAAAATCTAGGATTTTAATATTTAGGTGAATTAATAGGATTGGGGTATTTGTGGATTTTTTTTCTTCTCTTACTAGTTTCTTAATTCCTGTGCAAAACCCTATTATCTCAAATAAACTTGGACGGAGAGAGTACTAATTAAACTCTAATTAGCAGTAAATCAAAATCAAATTAGATGATAATCAGGGAATTACCTATAATAATCAAGTAGATGATGAGAGTCCCCAGAGTAGTAACCATGATACAGATCTGCAACCCAACCGATCCTGCTCGTCCAAACGATTCACCCATCAACCCAGCATAACTCGTTGACTTACCCGAACTCGTAAACCGCAATAGAAAATCCACAGACACGTCTGATAACACGGCAATGAACAGAATAAGCAAAATCGCCGGAATCACTCCTAAGACTTTCAGAATCGCCGGAATCGACATAATCCCTGCACCAATTATACTCGTCGACACATTGAACACCGCACCGGATACCGACGCACCACCACCACCACTCGAACTCCCCTCCGCCGCTGCGCACTGGTTGTGTTCGGGCAGTAGAGATGCTTGCACTCCATTTTTACTCAAATGCGCCATTTTACTGCAGGAAATGGGATATCTCTGAACTATGGGCAAAGAAGGAGAAATATGTAGATAGAAACTAAGAATGAAGCAGAGATTTGTTATAAATGCTGTGTATATCTTGTGGAGTGATGGTGGTGGGGGTGGAGAGCTTTGATTAGCTGGTGGTGTGCCCCTATAATAAATAAATTAAGTGAAGCTTGATTTACTAATTGGTTGGATAGATTTTGTTTGTTTAAAGAATGTACAATGACGTATGTATGTGGACAACATAGTGGGATTGGTTCATTTTTTGTGGAAACTAGAAGATCTCATCCAATGAGGGGAGGATATGACAAAAGGAGAGACGTGAAGGGGTGTTTTGGAATGGAGGCGGTGGCGGTGGTACTTGGAATTCACGATCAGCAGAGGACTTTGTCTACTACTTTGCGAGTCCAACACTCATGTCTGATCCTATCTTCCTAGACACCAATTATTGACAAAACATTGTTAACGGTACCGAAGTCCACTATCTACAAGTCTAGGTAACTAAGTAAATAAAAGAAAAATCCTCCATCTCGATCCAAAGTCCAGACGAGTTTGAAACTCGGATCACTGGTGTTATCATCTAACGATTTTACATTTACATAACATAGCCACCGATTATTAGCACATTGTTATAAAATAGATTATTATTTAATGGTTAAATGGTTTGGTTAAATATATAAGTTATGCAGTGACTCTTTAGGCACTAGCACGCGTGATTAAGTTTAAACAATGGCTTTATGAATGCAATAATGTGGCTTGGACCTCCTCGTTTGTAATTTTTAAATCAAAAGAAAAGAAAATTATTTTTCTTTTTCTTTTTCCGAACAAAATATTGTCAAAACCGATTCACACTATTGGTTGATAGAGAACTCGTTTTGGAGGCGAGGGTCCTACTTGAACAGTCATGACCCTATCATGCTATGTAAGAATCCGTTTGGACCTGGGTTGCACGGACAAGATTAATTTAGTGTCGTGTCCGCGTCAGACTCCTGTCGACTCTTGGATGCGCGAATCTCCGCGTCAGACACATCAGTGATGTCGCATTTATATGTCACACATGATTTAATACGAATGTGTGTTAATAATACCAGAAACGTTAATATACCCATATGTATGCTCATTCATTTACTGTATTTAGATTTATCGACAATTTAACCGCGTTATTGAGATGTCAAATTCATAATATCTATATTTTAGTATGAAATATCATTGATGTCATAACGTGTCCGCGTCCTGTTGATTTTGACAACTTGTCGAGTCCGCGTCCATGTCGTATAGTGTTCGCGTCTCCGCATCCGTGTCAGTGCAACCCAGGTTTGGACAATATTTTCCCAATAAAGATGAGTTACGAATTACTTTACTATTTTTCTATCTTTGTACTTTTGTTACAGAGAGATTGGTGATTCAATGACTTTAAGAAATATTAATCGGTGAGGGCCGATTTTGACTCTACTGAATGTAATAGGATCATTTTGAAGTAGAATATTCTCCCCTGTGATTTAATTTTGTTAATGGCTCTTATCCCCTTGATTAATTGTTATTAATTAGTTGTCTAATTGTAATAGAGTATCTGTTTTGTTAGATTCAATTATCGTTAGAGTTAATTGAGAGGTGAGATGGGTTTGGACAAGAAGATCAAGAAATCCTTGGAAATTAGTCGAAACATATGAGTAAGATGAGATAACATATGATGAAATTCCTGAATGATTTATAGCTTACAATCATCACAATATGGTAAATTTTGATTTTTTTCCAAACATTTATAATTTAATTAGTTATACTCGGAATCACCATATAAGGTGTCTCATTTATGCCGATTATTATTGGTGTTCTTCGCTTAGAACGGACATCAACAATTATCAGTGTGTAAGACGACCACATATGCCGATTCTGGTTTCCCTTCCCAAAAATAAACAATACGAAAGAAAGACTGAATTCATTGACGATAAGAAGCATAACATCATCAGAATTCATCGACACCACAATCAATCTTGATTCTTTTGAAGCCACATCGACAACATTTTCCATTTTATATCAATCTGGTTGGTCACCCTAACAATTAACCACCATGTCAGTTTGACATGTCACACAGAACATCAAGAGGTACCTTTTGGCACATGTCACTTCACATCAAAGGAACATGTCTGCTCACACCAAAGGGCATAAATGAAAAGCTACCATTGCATTTTAAATCATAATCTTTGTCTCTTTCCCTCATGTCATCTATGTTTTAAAAATTAACTTACCGAGTCGATACATTGTTGAGTTCTATACTTCTCGAAAACAAGACTTCAAAAATCTTTCACAGTGTTATATCTTCTCTTAAGTATATGGATTATGGGAAGAAAATAATTTAGAGCATGAGTGAGTAACTGCTGATGGATACTCATGTTCATGTAAAAGATATTCACCAGAGATTGCATATGAATCACAAAAAGTAAAAAACTATAAGTAGATCAAGTTAATCAAGATACGAGAATTGTTGAGAAATTTATATCAAAAAAAGAAAGATAAAGAGAACATGGTATAGATACAAAGAAAACATAAAGATAAGTCAGATTGGAACTCTAGCATTGGAGATTGGGTGCTAGCGATGGAGATTGAGTGAAAGTCAATATTAACAAAGAAGGGTCCTTCAGTTTGCATTGAAAGGCTAAGTTAATACAGATCCTAGAAGAAAATATTGGGATGGAATATATAGATATACGCACGTTGTAAGTTGATGATGCATTAAAATAGGTTACTAAGAGAAGTTGTCCCCATCAAACAAATTCCGCCCAGCCTATCAACATGGTCTTCGATTTTCGAGGGTTAAGCAAAGTACATGTAGTTTATAATAAAGGATGTTGGGGCCGAAGAAATCAACGTGTAGTTACGAAGCAATGTTACATCTATTGTGAAAATTTACATTACACAAACCTGGTGCGTACGCACCGAGTGGTATGCTTGTTTAGGAAAGTCTGGTTTTGTTAATAACTTCTTCTTTAAGAGTCTGTTTGGGTCGCCGATTGTGGCATAAAATTTCTTTTAGAAAGTACTTTCATTATTTGGAACAGTCTCGAATTTGTCATTTTTGGTAATTTTCGTCTTTGAGTCAGTTTAGGGGTTTTTTTTCCACCCTTTCTTGGCTAGCAAGCTAAGATTTTTCACAAGTCTATTTAAAAGTCTTCAAGATAATATACACGACAACTTTTGACTAATAAAATTCATTATTCTTAAACTTTGCGTAAGTTTAAATCGATTTTTGTTTATAGTCGGATTACCGAAGTATAAACATTAATCTTGTTCATAGTTTAGGATTATCTGAATTATGAACAAAATCTCTCTTTTCTTTTTCTTCTACAAATATTTGATGTTAAGAATATATTGCGTTGAATCAAATTTTTTTTATACCTACTAGCCAAATCACAACGGAAGAATTTTATACATGTTACGAAAAGATTGGTAGAAAAAACTCATAGAGATCCTTCATAAAAAAAAATCCAACAATAACGAGAATAATCATCAATAAAAAAAAAAATATCAAAAATCACCTATTATGGGAGTGGAAGAAGTCCCCAAACATCATAATTGACCAAACAATGGTTGTACAGACAACATTGTTGTTACTGAAAGGTAATGAAGAATCGTTGTAATAGCAAGAATCATACAATTTAATTAAGGAATATTAAGTTCATCGTTAACTTAGGGAAACAATAAACATCAGAAAAATTTGGAGTCCGAACAGAACGACTACCAACAAGATAAAGAGCATTATTATTAGTGGTTTTAACAGTTTAAGGAAACGGGAGACAAAGAAGTAAAACAAGAAATATCTTTTATCATGTAATAAGAAGCCTCAGAGTCAAATATCAAAATGGAATAAGATATGCCTGACATGTTATACGTAGATAAACCTACAAAAGTAGACATCATCTTGGTCAAAACATGAGATTGTTGGGACAAAAGGAGTTTTTGCAGTTGCTCAAGAAGTGAATATTATCCCTCGGTTCCGGATGAAGTAGCAGATGTAGTATGTGATTGTTTAAAAAATTAACTGTGTTATTGTTTCTTTAAAAGTAAAGGATGTCTGCAGGCTTTCCAGTGACCCTTTTTCTTACAATAATTACATTCATCATTAGAAGACTTTAAGGTAATCGACCAAATTACAAATAAACTGAGTTTTAAAGAAATAATTAATACACTTTCTGAAGGGAGATGATGGACCCCTCTTCCAATATGATAACTCAAACAGAATTATTCGGTTAACATTTTACTAACTACTGAATCGACAATGGGTAATGGAGAATGGTGGAGCATAGAATCTATGAGATTCAAATCATCACGCAATGCTACCACAAATTGAACAAGGTGCAGCTCTTCTCTATATTTTATATAAAATTTGTTAGCTCGAAGATAATCATGTCTTGTTAAGGCTAATTGGTCCGATTAACTTGTCATGAGTAAACTGTAGGATATCCTTATTTCCATGTCTAGCAGCCCTAATATCAC
Source organism: Papaver nudicaule (assembly GCA_023529015.1). Lineage (NCBI taxonomy): Eukaryota > Viridiplantae > Streptophyta > Magnoliopsida > Ranunculales > Papaveraceae > Papaver > Papaver nudicaule. The sequence continues at coordinate 53,296 of JAJJMA010009188.1, read as the reverse complement.
TTCCAGCTAGTAACACTTGAAAAAATTTGATTGCCAAAACAAACTTTGTCAAGTAATCCCAGACTTCTTTTGAAGTCGAGAATTTCGCCAAACGCATACCAATATTCAAATCAACAGATTTATTTATGCAAGTAATTATTATTTTAGGATTGTTATGATCTCAAGCCGCAAGAAATGTAGCATAATATGTAGCCCTAGGATTAGCAGGTTTAGTAATACTACCAGAAAATTGGCTTTGGTTTGTATTTAGTGGAAATGTTTTAAAAAGAATGGGAGAATTGCGTGTAAGAACAGGAGATATATTGATTTACATTACTCAGATCTTCAGCTGCATAATCATTACCCACTCTTTACAAGGAAATATAAGTGACTCGCTTGGGAAATGTTCATTAGTACTGATCTTAAGGCATGGAATGAAGCAAAGATATGCGGTCTTAATTCAGAGCAAGCCGTAATCTCTCTAGCTCCATATTTTCTCCCCTGGTTATTGCGACAACATTTTGGCCCTTGATATCGTAGTAGTCACAGTACGCTTCTGCTCCAGCTAGCGCCATAGTCTAGCTGGTTTAATAATGCAGCGTTTGTCCATAATCATGTCCTGCATAAGAGCATTACTATTAAATGTCAGCGAATAAAAGAAAGAAGCAAACAAACTCGGTATATAAAATAAATCCACAACCAGACCCACATTTAATGATCCAAAAATTGTATTACGGTTATCGAGAACCACGCCGTCAACCAACTCTCTACATAAGCGGAAAGTTTCCTCTCCCACGACTTTAACTGCAACACCATCTGCAAAACTACCAACTTGGTCCAGCATGATTCTCTATCCATGGTGTAAAGACAAAGCTATTGCGTTGGCTCCGTAAGGTTCAACCCCGATGATCTTCACCTTCATAGACATAAAAGAACATGTGTCTTCAATGTTTCACAAAAATGAAATTGAGGTCTTTTAGAATCGAATCAGGATGAACCCGTTGAATTATTTGCCAGTAATAGATACATACTAGAGAACCATTTCATAATAACATTAAAAATTTACACAAGCATTAACACATATATCTTTCACTCTTTCTTACCATTGTTATAGCATGGAAAAGACAACATTTTCAAGAAAACCCTAATAAATTAATTGCCCGTATCCAAACCATCATCTTATTTTGATGGTACACCCTCTCAAATGTGGTTATCGATGTGGCGCACAACTGCAAAGAAGATGTGTCTTTTCTTGATTATCAAAGTCTTTCAATTATTAAAAGAATAGAAAGATTATAAAAGTCTTTCACAAAATTTAAAAAAGTCTTTGAGTTATTTTGATTATAAAAGTCTTTCAGTTATTCTGATTCTTCTTTGCTTAGGATTGTCTGTAACCCTTAAGCTTTGTTTTGCTTTGTATCGGTTCAGGGTGGAACAAGCCTCTTATACCCTCTCTTTTTTTGATCAATACAATCTTTTTTTTTACCGATAAAAGATCTTTCACAAAATTAAAATTAAATGGAAAATAAGTTATACACACTTGCCATTGGTTAAGCCAGAAGATTAGAATTTCATATTGAGAAGTCCATTTTTCGCTAGATTTTACTTACTAACTTCAAACTATATCTTTACCAGGTCAAGTATATCACTCATAATTTTTTATTTCTTCATCATGTTGTGTTCTTGTTACGATTTATGATTTTGTATTAGATTCGGGATTCTGACATCTGGATATGATTTTTAATCCACTATTTGTGCTCTGCTTGTTTGATTATTTATAAAATTAAACAACTTTAATACTATCCACTAACAAATCAAAAGATCAATTTGGAAGAACAATCTATCACATTGTGAAGTCTATAACAATTTATCAATCATCTAGGTCTTGCGCATAGCCTTAAATCATCACCGAAGTCTTCCAACAAAATTAATCCTAAACTGTTTTTGTAGATAGAATGTGAAGTTGCAGAAATCAAAGTTCTTTGCTTTGAAGCAGAGAAAGACTATTCCGGATAATCGCCAATTTCTAGTTTTTTTTTATCCCATCCCTTGGTTTAATCCAACGATTAATGTTATTTACCTCTTGTCTAATTTTACATTTAAACACGTAAATAATCAATAAAATGTTATTTACTTCTTAACAATTTATCAATCACCCAGGTCTTGCGTGTAGCCTATAATCACCACCCAAGTCTTTCAACAAAACTAGCGCAAACTGTTTTTGTAGATAGAACGTGAAGTTTGAGGAACCAAAGTTTTTTGCTTAGAAGCAGAGAAAGACTACTCCAGGAAATTGCCATTTTTTTAATATTTTTTTTAATCCTAGCTCTTGGTTGAATCCAGCGATTAATGTTATTTACTTCTTGTCTAATTTTACGTTTAAAGACGTAGATAATCAAGAAAAACACATCACCTTTATACCTGCATGCCACATCAGACCCGATGTTAAACAATTATTAAAGTGACATTTGCCAACCCCAAGTCTTTATACTATTTGAAGATTGAAGTTCGAATTTTCGTAAATTATAAAAACTTAAATTAAATATTTTAGGGATTTAAAAAAAAAACAGCGTATTTTCACCGAACTTTTGCATTCTAAAACCGTACCGAACCATTTTTAATTTCAAAATCTCAAAAACCGTCCCTCTTTTGGTTTCGGAACCAGATTAGCCCAAACCCGCACCAAATTGTACCACGAATACATACGAAGGAGAAAGCTGCTAGCTTTGTCACTCTCACTCACCACCAAGAACAATCCGTCTATTCTCTTGTTTCCTCTCCAAACATGGTGACTATGGAGATGGCGATGGAAGAAAAACCATCACAAGTAGAAGAATATAAAGATTGTTACCCACTTTCTCCCTGATCGTTCAAGTCTCTTTCTGCTCCTACTATTTCTCCTTCACCTTCTCCTTCTTCCTCACTAGACGCCTTTCAGAGGAGTCTCAGTAAATTCACTGCGGACCAGATATCAAAAGGACAAGAGTTCGAAATCAAAGCGGAGAAAAAGATCAAGGGATGGTTAGTTTCAGTTCTAGATACCAGATAGCAAAAGATGCAGCTGAATTATACGGGAAAGCTGCTGCTTGTTACAAGGTATCTGAATCATGTAAGCACAGTAATTAGGGTTTACATGCATTTTACCCAATTTGCTATAATTTAGGGTTTAAGTATTGTTTTTTGCTATTGAGGGTTTATCTATTGTTGTTTTAGTTTTAGGGTTTATCATAAGGGTTTACATTTTACCCAATTGCCGATCAGATAAACGTACCTTTTAACGTAAGTATAGCTGAAGAGGAGGAAGACTAGAATCTTAGAACCTTTGATATACTAGACTCATGGTTTCGTGTTGTTTATTCGATGAATTAGGAGGGCATTTTATTTCTTAACTTAGAAATGCATTAGCTAGCTACGGATGGTGATACTTTTGAGCTTGATTGAGTTGATCTCTAGTTTATCACCATGCCTAACTGATTATAACCGAACAGGCAATGGGTTTGGCTTCAGAACCCCTTGACGCCTGATTTGTTCATTGTGTATGATAAAATTGTGCTGTTTTTTCTTATCAAGGAATGGTGGAATGTGTTGTTGTTGTTGTTGCAGGGGATAAAAGGGCAGCGGTTTATCTTAAAATAGCTGGTTGTTATTTGAAGGTGAGTTATTTTTGTAAATAGACTGAGATAATTGCGTCTGCAGTCACTTTAGGTAAGTCTTTGATTATGTAGTGAAGAATATTTCTTTCTTGTAGTTGGAAGGTTACGAGGATGCTAGCAAGTATGGTGCTGCTTCAGCTTATGAGAATGCGGCATACAGCTACATAAAGATATCTACCACAGGTGTCGTTGTTTTCTAATCATATATATATGTGTGTATCGTGGAGCTACTTTGTTACAAGTTAGAATTGAACATTGTGGTGAAGTTCTTGTTATCGGCATTTGTAGTTTGTAGATTTTGAAATTCTATATTACATTGTGTTTATCAATGTAGTAGATATTCTGTACTTCATCCGAGGGACACACTCGATATTCTGAGTTAGATACTTTTACCTTTTTAAATGGAAGGCCTTGATGTGTTGCTTGCATTTCCATTATTAATGATTTTAACGGGTGCGACTTGAAGGTCAAGATGTCACTGAAAAGTTGAGTTTAATGGGTCCCAATTCCTGAGATAGGATTTTTTGTTTTGCTTTGATTTTTTTTGATATCTGAATATTATAATTTATATTCATTTGCTTCAATTCAATGGATTTCTGAATTCTTTGGCGGATTTTGTAGATGCACTATCATACTTTGATCAGGCAGTGAATCAGTTCGTGGAAATTGGCAAGTTTACACGTGCTGCTTGCTGTTGCGAGGTGAACTATTCTGATATGCACATTGCACACTAATATAAAAGAGGATGTTTGCATTGTGTTAATCATATTGATATTATTAATATGCCGTTTTTTTTGTGGGATAGTGGTTAAACTGAATCAGGGTAAAATACACAGCTTACTTTGGAAACTTCAGGACATTTTATGACTTAGGTTTTCATGTTTGCAGAGAATTGGCATGTTATATGAATCTGAACAGGACTTTGAGAAGTCTATTGTATATCTTGAACGGGCTGCTGATCTGTTCCAAAGGGAGGAAAACTCCTCCACATCAGTAAATCTATGCAAGCAGAAGATTAATTGCTCAGTGTTTTGCTCATCTGGAACAGTAAGTCAGTTCATCTCATGCTATTTTTTTTTTATTTTTTTAATGTAATATTCTGTTTGCAATATCCATGTAGTATTCTGTTTGTCCTTCTTGTCAAATTTAGTTTTTATTTTTGGTATCATTACCTCAAACTGCTAGATGCTGTTGGTATGGGTGATTCTAGTAAACCTTGAAGAAGAAAACTTTTCTTTTGTATTTCCAGGTATCCTAGGGCAATTGAGATATATGAAGGTTTAGCAAAACAGTCCCTCCACTTGAAGTACGATATGAAAGGTTATCTTCTTAATGCTGGTCTTTGCCAACTCTGTGAAGCTGATGCTGTTGCTGTTGCTATATCCAATGCAGTAGAGCGCTATGAGGTCTAATTGATTTCTGTTTCTGCATCTGCAATATCATCTTTCCAAAAGCATCAATCTAAGCAGGTTTTGTATTGGCTTCTGCAGGAGCTGGATATGACTTTTTCGCATGAATACAAGTTTTTGGCTGTAAGTGGTTGCTTGTGACATTTGTTTCTCATTTCCTTGTCTTCATTGAGTGGTGGAAAGTTGTGATTTTGAAATTTTGTCATCTTCAAATGGTAAAACATAGATTATCTCAACTGAGAAGATAAGCGGCAGGCATCTTTTCCCTTGCTTATTGTTCCCTTTGTGCTTATTTATTTAAGTGCCCTATCTTTAGTATTACATGATAATTGGTAAAAAACGTTGATTTTTGCATTGGACATTCTCATTTCGTATTTATTCCATTTGTATTGGAACAATTCCCAGCTAACATTTGGTTATATGGCAGGACTTGGCTGCTTCAGTTGATAAGGTAGATGTTCAGAGGTTTACCAATGTTGTCAAACAATTTCGTAGAATCACCGAACTGGTATGTCTCTTAGTGCTTTTACATATGTTGATCCTAATACAAAACAGTGTCGATGTTTCAAGTTAACACTCTTTTCCAAAATGTGCCAATTCTGTTACAACAATTCACATACATAAGACACCTTAACAAAGCTACTCTTCCGATTTTTTTTGAGAGAATCCATTTGCGTCCTTCCAGTGGTTCTCATGTTACTAGCACTTTTGTTTATTTAGCATTAAATCTTAGGAAAAAAGATAAAAAGTAATAATTAACCATATTCACGAATGCAGGATGCTTGGAGATCCACACTTCTGTTGAGAGTAAGGAAAAGCTGAAGGCCAAGGAGATGGCTCATCTTACTTAAACTCTGATCGAAGTTGGCTAACATGTCAGGCATGACGTCGTCAGTGAACAGTAAATACCCGAAAACACTAACAGCAATGTTGATTGCAGCACATAAGACAAGTGACATCTGAACAGCCGAAACCGTCTCTCACAAAGTAAACTGTTTTTTTTTTTTTTGTGGGATCAATAGTTTTTTATGAGAATCTACCCATTCTCTAAATGAATTGTTATTTTGTCCAATTTAGAGTATTTGGTTTTGGATCTTTTATTTGATTTACAATTTTGACAGAGTTGGACAAAATCTTGCATTCTTGCAACCTTGAACAAAATTATAATCTGTCCTGGTTGTTCTTGCTTCTCCTTCTCTTTTTTTGCTAGGCTTATGCATTTTCAAGACAATTGCATCTCAGGCCATTTTCTGTAAGGCATAAAATGGCTGTCTGAGTGTATGTATCTTTAAAAGATGAAAAATATTCAGGATATTTTGGCATGGTGTTTATATATCTTCCGAATGACGGATGATAGATGCATAAAAAATGGATACATGTCATGTATGTATCTACTGAGAGCAAGCACTATGGTTGCCTAAGCCTTCTCTATTGAATAGAGAAAGGGAAAGGCGGAAATGGCGAAAAAATGGCAACCACGGTGGTCTTAGCTATTTGGAGACGGAAATTGGATTTCCGCAGATTTTTTGGGCGGAAATCCGATTTCCGTAAAAAAAATTCTGCGGAAATCGGATTTCCGCACAGTCAAAGCTTGACTTTTGACCTGCGGAAATCCGATTTCCGTAAAGAAGAGGTTTTTAGACAGAAAACCTGCGACCTGCTGCTCATTTGAGTTTCTCTTCTTCCTCGTTTTCTCTTCTTCTTCTCCCACAAAATTTCAATTTTGATCAGTTTGGAGTCAAATTAACCCACGAAATCAAAAGGGTGCGTTCACTAATCAAGGAAGGTTATATAGAAGCAATCAATTTCAATTTTCATCAAGAAATTTTGATAAAGGTGAGTTCTTCATTCTAGGGTTTTAAATTTGTTTTTTTTTCGTTTGATCATGATTTTGAACGTATTTGAATGATTAAATGCAACCAAATCAACTCTTTGATGTTCTGCTAACATACATATATCATAGTTTCTTATATATGATTGGTGATTGTTATTGATTTAGGTTGAAATTGCTTGAAATGTTGAAATGGCTTGACTTTGATGATTATATGCATGCATTGTAGGATTGAGAATGAATATATATTGTAACAATTGTTGATTGTATTGCATTTGATGTTGCTCTTATGCATTGTAGGATTGAATTGTTGTTCAACATGATCCCTGCTATAGATGCAACTACAATCGTATCGTCGGAGCACTGTGATAGGCATATTAGAAAATGTCCTCCGGAAGCAGACAAGGGTCAAATCAATACCCGTGGTAGCGCCGCTGGTCTTCCTGACCTATACAAAATTGTAAGTCGACATCCGGAATGTAAGAGAATTGTCGATGATTGTGGATTTGGCGGGATATTTAAAGTAGAGTATCCAGGGAGTGCTGATAGTAGATTGGTAAGCGCCATTGCTGAGAGATGGTGGCACACCACGCATACCTTTCATGCTCCTAGATTTGAAATTGGGTTCACTCCTTGGGATTTTACTATGCTTACATGTATAGCTGTTGGAAGTGGTGAACTTATTGATTTGATCGATTTCAAAGCTGAGGATTGGGCAAAATTTGGCCATATATACACTGATTTTCTACTTCCATTGGTAAAACCACCAAAGAAAAAAGATAGAGATAACACCGTGCAAGAAGAACAACGAACAGGTCCGCAGGTTAATCAACAAGGATATTATGTGGTTACTGATGATGAAACTAGAGACTATGTTAGGAATGTGTTAACCAGAAAATCTGGGATTAAGTTGAGTCTGATCAGAAACTACATTTTGACATGGAAAAAGACCCCCTTAGATCAATGGGAAGATTCTGATGTGAAGAACGTTGCTCGGATGTTTCTGTTGTGGGTGATCTGCAATGTTTTGTTTCCAAACAAGAACGATGTTGCTCTGTTAAGTTGGCTTAGATTACTGGTTGATTTGGAAAAGGTAAACACTTACGATTGGGGTCAAGCAATAATGGGAAGGTTGTATTCCGCATTGGATAATGTGGTCACACACAAGAAGTCCGGCGAATTGGAATGCTTCTGGTACATTTTATTGGTACGTAAACATTTCCCGTTTATACAACAACAAACTTGAACGCTTCTTATCATTGATATTTTTTTCTTCGTGTTTTTGCAGCCTTGGTTTTGGTCGTATATACCTGTAGTGAAGCCAAATACAGACGAGGGTCAAGGTACTCCTGATTTCTTCCCTGCTTTAAAATTATGTGACAAGGGACATATGAAGAAGGGTACCGGATCACAAAGTAGTAATACCGGTACTCACTCTTTGTTATTGGCTCGGAACCATTTGGATTCTCTCGATCCACTTGGTATCTCATGGCTGCCGTGGAATCGTAGCAGCTACTATGGGATTGGAGATGTTGCACATGCTAGAAGGTTGTCCCTTCAGCGATGTTCGATTTATGATCCGATAGACCGAGAATACTTCATGTACCTAGGGGAACGATGTCTTCGTCAGACTCAGGGAAAAGTAGTAATTCCCATTGATCCACCGCCAAAATTGAGTGGTACCTCAGAATTAATGGGAAATTATGTGGGTGGTGGACACAATACTTTGCACTACTGCGAGACCACAGAAGATGATTTTTATGTATGGTGGAAAAGCCATTCTATTGGACCTTATTTGCCCAAAGTTGTGCATGCTGGGAATGTCTATGTTGCGCGTGTGGAACCTCCAATTCGCGATCAACCGAGCTTTACTCAATGTACATATGTTCCAGAGTATATTTCAACTCTCCATCCACGGTTTCCAATTGAGGAGCCGCCTTATGCTGTCATTTGTGGCAATGATGGTAGAGCAATGAAAAGAATGCTAGGCGAGGAGTACATGAAGGAGGTACACCAATATGATGCGTCTGTGGGTACAGCGGTAAGTATAGATATAAATACTACTTTATGTTTGAATTGCGATATTTTGTTTTTATTCATATCAAAATGCTATAATACGATTGGGGTCATGAAACAGGAACAATGGTGCAAGTATAGTCAGCATCTCGCCAACAAGTATGATGCACTGAACAGTTTTATGTATGACCATTCAGCGGACCTCCACCATCAAATGGAGGGATCTTCTAGCTCTAGTTCAGTTCGTCGGGAGCTACCTTACATTGGTCCTGGGGAAGCTTATCATCCGTTCTATGAGAGTGCAAGTACCAGCAGTAATACCAGTAGTTTTGTTAGGGAAACTCCACCCGGAGATTTTTATCGACCCCAAGAAGCACCTACGACTTCTCAGTCATCGCATGATTACCAACAATTTCCTTCATCTCAATATCGGAGCCAGCAATTTGTGCAACAAACAGAACAATATGTGCAACCAACTTGGCCACCTTGGCCACAAAGTACTACTACTACTAACCCGAATGTTGACTGGGACATGGCTGAGGGTCAGGGAGTAGGAACGTTCACTGGATTGCTCAACAACCCGGATGCTCGAGATTTTTAGTTTAGTTGTAATCTATTGAAAACTTATTATTTGCTAACTTGAAACTTGGAATTAATATCAGTACTTTTTATTTTGCTAACTTGATTGGTACATGACTACATTGCAAAGATGAAAAAAAAAACTACTAATATCTTGCCAAATAGATTCCATCACGTTGCTCTTAACATTTAATAACACATCATTGTAAATCCTCGATCTTTAACATTCACCAAACACGAATGCCCGGTTATTGAGCTCATAATATCGAGCAAGAGATAGAGTGACCAATTCTTCGGGTGACGCATTTGTATTTGTTTGGTACATAGCTCTCATAATTCGACAAAACTCGGAGATGTCTCCACTAATGCGGTTCCATCGCCTTCTAATTCTTTTTCTATCTCTACCATTTGGATTGTTTGAAACTCTCACGAACACATCAAAAACACGAATCCAAAACGCCGGTTGCCAAGGTTCCACTTCTCCCACCATACCATTCATTCGGCAACGAATGAAAGAGTAAGTAATTGCTAGATCTTCTAACTTGGTGTAATTGGTCGCCATTTTGATTTGGTGATGAAAAAAATTTGAAAATTTGAAGGGAGAAAGAAAGAATCAATAGAAACAAGATTGATTGGGGTGGATTTGTCAAAGAGAGTGAATTTTCTTATATAGAAGAGATCCCAACGGCTATTTTTTTTGAATTTTGAAAAAAAGAGTCGTTGGGGATCTGACGGTCATGAAAAAATAGAAAGATGGATGGTTGGATGTTGAGGTGTAGAGGGGGTGTGAGGAAAAAAAGGTCAAACGGTATTATTTATGGGACGGAAATCCAATTCCCGCATGAATTCTGGGCGGAAATCGGATTTCCGTAAAAAGTTTTCTGCGGAAATTGGATTTCCGCCCTGCGGGAATCGGATTTCCGCCTCGCTTCTCTATTGCTATTGCCTGCTACGGATCCGTAGCAGGCAATAGCAAAGCCAACCAATTTCTCTATTGAATAGAGAAATTTTGCACCATAGTAGTTGCATTTCTCTATTCAATAGAGAAGTTCTCCCAAATAGAGAACCATAGTGCTTGCTCTGAAGAATAGACAAATATGGTCTATAAATCCAAAGTAAAAAATAAACACACTTTGTACTTGCAACAATCATCTCTGACATTTCTCAAATTTGTTTTTTTTTTTTGAAAATTAAGAGTTATTTGGGCCGACCGAGCGAAGCGAGGGAGGACCCTATATATGGTGACTTTGTGTCAAATGTAGGGTAACACAAAAAGCCAATTTGGATAAAAAGATTTTTCCACCGGGTGCACCTGATATGACTAAACTGCCCTTCTGCGTCATGTTTTCCCTCTTTTTGTTTAGATAATTTCGTAGATAAACTAAAATATGAAGGGTAGATGTGAAAAATAAAAATATAAAAAAACCGGGTCATAAATTGAATTTGTTGAGAGTATTTTTGTCAAAACATCTCAAAATCAACTCAGAGGTTCCGAGTTCGACTCCGGCCTTCTCCCAAATTCTAAACATTTTTTTTCTTCTTCGTCCTCCTCTCTCAATTTTGGTCTCGACACTTCCATTAAAATTGAACTCTGCGATTTTCATAATTGAAATGTCAAATACATAGAGAAGAAAACAGATAGAACACAGGGAAGAAATGATCAACCAACAGCAACACCACCTCCACCAACACCACCACCATCTGTACCACCAACCCAACCATGATTATCACACCATCAACACGCCACCACCAACACAATCAACACCGCGAAAAACACCATTGCACCCAGCAGCGCCGCCTTCGCCACAACAACCATCACCACACCTACAACCAGCAATACCACCAACGCCACCAAAGAGAAGATGCAACCACCACCACCACCAACAATATCACTGCCGCCAAACCATCACCATTAGCATACAACCACATTTAATCTCCACATTTAAACATTAATCATCAAGAAGATTTGAAAAACACTCGCTCACAGTGAATGGGAGATGAATAAGGTAAAAGAAAAGAAGAAGAATAAAGTCTGATCTACATACACAGAAGTTAGTAGATCGCTTTAACGAAAACAAAATTCAACTAAAAATGAAATAAAGAGTATTAAGATCTTGATGAATGATTACAGATTTACAAATAATTCATAAGTTTGCTTTATTTGACATTTATGCATTTGAATGATCAAAAACATAGTTTGTCAAGCTGAGATAAGAATGAGGGAGACGGAGAAGCTGAGAGAGTTAGTGGGGACTGTGGACGAGATAACCCAAGTTTGTTTAGTATTTTTTAGGTTTGTTGACTTGACTATTATTTTTGAGCTGGCAATGTATCTGGCTGGTTGTGGTACACATGGACTTGGGAGATGCTTACATTAGGCAAGTAAGGTTTACATGTGCCACTACGTTTACCTACGCATACATTATTAAGTATTAAGTTAAGTTGCTTGATTTCCACCGCTGTAAATTAAAATGTACCAGCGTACATCTAATTCAAAATGTCCCAACTTGATTTTCATACTAGTGTAAATTTAGATGTACTTACTAGATTTTCCTTTTAAGCATAAATTAGGTAAAATTAACATTGTATATCCAACAAAGATATATTTATGTTCAATTCCTATACGCTACACATAAAAGAGATCCGAACCAAAGTCCCCAAAATTGTTCCGAGATTTCACCGAGAATTTCTTCGAACGGGTGGCCCATTCACCGTGGCAGCGGTCATCTAGTTACTCATGTACTAGTTGGGCCGACCGAGCGAAGCGAGGGAGGACCCTATATATGGTGATTTTGTGTCCAATGTAGGGTAACACAAATGTGCAATTGGAAAAAAAAAGATTTCATGAGGCCTTGATTTTCGTTCAACGACGATAAGACCGAAATACCCCTCTGCGTCATTTTTTTTCTTTTTTTGTTTAGACAATTTCGTAGATAAACTAAAATATAAAGGACAAATGTGGAAAATTAAAAAATCAAAAAACCGGGTAATAAATTGAATTTGTTGAGGGTATTTTTGTCCAAACATCTTAAAATCACCCAGAGGTTCCGCGTTCGAAACCCTCCCACCTCCCAAACATCGATTTTTCTCAATTTCTTCTTCTTCTTCTTCTTCTTCTTCTTCTTCCTCCTCTCTCAAATTCTCTGAAACACCTCTCTCAAACACCATTAACCATAGCCACCATCACCTCCGTCACCGAAATTTGTTCTCACAACCCAGAATCGAACACCAACTCAAATCCAAGAATCAAATCGAACGTCAAACACAGAATCAATCGTCCTCTTCACAGAATCAACGTTTTTCGGCACATTCAGTGGTTGAGGTACGTTTGATTCTCAAATAATATCACTTCTTCCTTTTTCTGAACTAGGTCATCTATTGAAATTGGTTTAATTTCGGTTTGGGATTTTCAGAATTAGGTTTTAATACGTATTCATCCAAAAACGCAACTTAATGAGGCATAAAATCTGAATTAGGGCATCGGATGCTTACAATTTGGGAATCTCATCCAGAGAAAGAGAAACGGTGATGAAGAGAATTTTCTGAATTGGGTCTAATTTCAATTTTAGCGATTTGGGAATTCTTAACAGTAAGTTCTTCTCTATGAAAATTATTTCCTTTAGTACCTTTAGTTACAAAAATCTTGAGGTACTGAATCCACTTGCAGAACATTTCTAAAAATAGTTAAGAATTAGTGCATACTTCATAGAAGGCATAGATGTATTGCAACGTAACCAAGCATAGTCAGGATGGAGAAAATTACGTTTAAATATCTCAATTTTAAAGGTTATTGGTTATGTTGATGTTTGAAATTTGTTTTAAGGTTATAGTTTTAGTGTAGACCAGGCATAGATGTATTGCAACGTAACCGAAGCAAAGTTAGGATGGAGCAAATTACGATTTCTATTAAGAGGTTGAATTTAGGAAAACGGAATCCATCATCTGTTCATTGAACTTCCATTAATGAAACCTGGGTATGGAAGATTATAGAAGAAATTGCTGCACATGCACATTTGGATAACAATGTTCCTAATATCGTGCCATTATTAGACAATACACTGGATTTCTTTGGGATGTTCCCTTTATGTAAGCTATTTGTATAGCTAGGGTGTATGATATGTGTAGCACTTGGAAACTGAACTTTGACTTGGATAATGTTTGCACAGCTTGATATAAGTAATATCTGAGCCAGTTTAATCTAGGATGTTCACCATATGCCACTTATTTGATTTGATGAACAAATTTATAAAAAGCATTTTTACTTGTCAGACCATAGTATGTTTAAGGTTTATTAGAGAATGTCGACTTTTCTGGGCTTTATATTATGTTACAAATGGTCTTGCACAAGTTGGTATAAGAAAGGTTTGGTACAGTGGAATGTGCAACCTCGTTCAGTGTTATAAACCTTCCTTGTTTCTCTGTATCAGTTCTTTTTGGATTCTTTACTGTTAATCTGGGAAGTTCTTTCAGAATGTATCTTTGTAGTGTTAGACGAGAGAAATTTCCGATAGAATTGAATATGTGTCCCCGGTTTAATCTATGATGTTCATTGTTTGCTAATATATTTGTTTTGATGCATTATTGTAAGTATATTGATGCACGCCCTCTTTGATGACTACATTTCCAGTGGTATTCCCTTGTTTGACAATGCTATGCCCTGTGTGCACTGGCTTAATCTGAAATGTTCTCCTTTGGAATCTAATTACTTGAGTGGTGATTGCACAGATTGTTTAATTTTATTAATGATCAGACATGTTGACATAAGGCAAGCCTGATACAATAGAATGAACAAGAATTTGATGTCTCTGAAATATAATGTCTTTTTTCTATATTCATTCTGCTTTCTTGTCCCTTATGTCCAATGAACCTTTCACTGACAGATAACGCCGGAGTTATTGTGAATCCCAAGGGAGAAATGAAATGTACATCCTTTTCTTCCTCTTGTAAATAGCTGAATGTTCTAGCTAGTTTCGATATTGTTTGGTCGTTTTATTTATGTCCAATTTTTCACTTTTATTGATTTTTGTGGTTCTTAGACGACCATATGCTGATAATTCTGCTGGTTGAATTTCAGGATCTGCAATTACTGGACCAATTGGAAAGGAATGTGCCGATCTGTGGCCAAGGATTGCCAGTGCCGCAAATGCTATTGTTTAGTTTCCTAAAAGTTTACAAGTCAATCATTTAGCACCAGAAATTTTGGTTTAGGTCTTGTTTTTGGGCAAAATAGAACAAATGTTTTAGACTGGTGAGATATTTGGAGTTGTGTAATTCTTTCTTCGGGCGGGCGGCCCGTCCACCGTGTTAGCGGTCATCTAGTATTATCACCCAATGACTCTGAACATACATCGTCAATTTTTTTTTGAATAAAGACATCGACAATTAAATTTTGCTGTTGTGATGTTCCATGGATATCTCTACCAAAATAGGGTGTTTGTTTTATGTTGACTCGACCGTCTGAATCTGACTCGGTCAACTCAGATGTCAGACTGCTTATTTTTTATATTGAGTAAGATAAGACTTGACCACTGATTTAGACCTCCTCTCTGACACAGATCCATTTGAGTCTTTTATAAAAATATTGCTAATTTGGAAAACGACAAAAGTATCCAAATAAACTGAGTTAAATCTGATTAAAAACAAACATATTGAATCAAATCCAGTCGAATCAGTTAAGTCGGGATCCAGTGATGTTAGCCCATTGGCATTGCTTATCAGCCCGGTCCACTACACAACTCCCTCTAGAGATATGCGCAAACATGTATCATCATCATCTAACGACACCTCACCAGACACGAAATCGGAAAAAACAAACAAACAAACAAACACGGTTTTTTATTCTCTCACCAACTTTCTCTCTCTTGACTCTTCTTTCTTTCTTCTTCTTCTCTCCCAAACTCAATCAAATCATGGCGGATCAGATTGCAAAAGGAGAGGAATTCGAGAAAAAAGCTGAGAAAAAGATCAACGGATGGTCTTTTCTCGGTTCCAAACATGAAGATGCTGCTGAATTGTATGATAAAGCTGCTAATTGTTACAAAATTGCTAAAGCATGTAAGTTTTTTTTCTCGAATGCGATTAGATTAGTTTTTCTAGATTATCTTTCATTTTACGGATCAGATTACAGTGAATCTAGGTATTGAATTGAATTGAGTTTTGATTTTAAGAGGAATCCATCATTTTTTAGATCTTCACTGATTCTATACCGCTAATAAATTTTGTTTGATATCTGTGTATAGTGTAATTTCTTGTGGTTAGTTTAGTTTAGTTTAATTTCTTAGAGCCTGATTTTGCTACTTAGGAACACATTAGTTATGGATTGAGATATTATTGAGGCTGTTTTCATTGGCTCGATGGAGGGGAGTAAGCAAGATTCATTACCAACTTGTGTTGTATGCTGATCAAGAAATGGTGGAATGTGTTGTTGTTGTTGTTGCAGGGGATAGAGCTGCAGCGGTGTATCTTAAACTGGCTGGTTGTCATTTGAAGGTGAGTTAGTTTGAGCTGTAGCTAGAGATAAATGCATCGGTGAGTTGTTTTACTGTAATATTTGGTGATGACATGATGATTTATCTGATTATCTCCTTTGTTGTAGTTGGATAGCAAGCATGAAGCTGCTTCAGCTTATGTGGATGCAGCTAACAGCTACAAAAAGATCTCTGCTAAAGGTGAGCTTATTATGTTTCAAGGGGCTATATTCGTAATAAGTTAGAAATGTTGTGCTGAAATTCTTGTGATTTAGGATTTCTAGATTGTGGATAGTATATGCTTTGTTGTAGGAAGTTGAAGGTGTGAAAATGGTGCATTTTCGGAAAGAAATTTGTATTAGAGGTTTATGCATTCATGTCAGTTCAGAAGTAGAAAAAGAGTTGTACGACATGCTTTGAAGTCTTAAGAAGTTCTTGTCTTCCTGCCATCATATGCAGAATTTGATTTATCTTGTATTTTGTTTATCTATGATATAGAGATTATGCATTACACCAGATATTCGGAGTTAGTTACTTTCTCTATTTTGAACGGAAGGTGTTGATGTGTTTTTTGCAAGTCTGATTATTAGCATGAGATCTTTAGTCATATGTTAGAGCAAGCACTATGGTGCCACAATATTTGGCTCTTCGGCCCTTTGGCACTATGGTTCTTGGCTGTGAATAGGCGAGTACTCAATACTCGCCTAATTCAATCTGTTTGACTTGACTTTGGCGAGGACTCAGTACTCGCCTCATGAGTTATTTAGGCCAGAAACTGGCTTTGACTCAAATGTATGAACGTTCACTGAAAAATCAAGTTAGTGGTTCCCAGATCTGCAGATGGGAAATTTTTTCATATCCGAAATATTGTTCTAGGCAATTCATAATCTCATTTACTTTTATTCATCGGAATCTGATATTTTTTTTTTGGGGGATTTTGTAGATGCCATATCATGTTTTGATCAGGCCGTGAATCAGTTCATGGAAATCGGCAGGTTTAATATGGCTGCTAGATATTGCAAGGTGAACTATTTCGATATTGTATAAAAGACAATTCTTGTATTTTGTTAATATATGTTTTCTCTGGATTAGTGGTTTAACTAAATCAGCGTTCGATGTGCACCTTTGGAAACTTCAAGAAGCTGATGACTTCGATTTTTCATGTTTGCAGGAAATTGGTGAGTTATACGAGGTTGAACAGAACTTTGAGCAGTCTATTGTTTATTTTGAACGGGCTGCTGATTTGTTCCAAAGTGAGGAAGTCTCCACATCCGCCAATCAGTGCAAGCAGAAGGTTGCACAATTTTCTGCTCAACTAGAACAGTAAGTCACCCCATGTCATGATAAATCTGATTTATTTTTTTGTATGGAACATTCCGTTTGTAATAATTTATGCCAAAAAAAATTGTCTGCTGTTTTCCAGGTATCCTAGGGCAATTGAGATTTATGAAGATGTAGCAAAACAGTCACTCAACAATAACCTTTTGAAGTACAGTGTGAAAGGTTATCTTCTTAATGCTGGTCTTTGCCAACTCTGTAAAGTCGATGCCGTTGCTATATCCAATGCACTGGAGCGTTATGAGGTCTTGATTTGTTTCTGTCTCTGCGTCTGTAATACTTCCTTTCCGAAAAACTTGATCTAAAAAGATTTTGTACTTGCTTCTGCAGGAATTGGATCCATCCTTTTCAGGAACACGTGAATACAAGTTTTTGGCTGTAAGTGGTCGCGTGTGACAGTTGTTCCTCATTTTCATGTTTTCATTGTGCGTTGGAATGTTTGTTTCTAGATTATATCTATCTCGTATTGGTTAATGGATTGGCTCAACTGAAAAGACTATAAGTGGCGTCTTTTGCCTTTTTAGGTTTATATGTTCCACTTTGAACTCATTGATGTCTTTTACCATATCATGACACTAAAGTGTTAAGCTTGGCCGCTTTGACGTTCTTATTCCGCAATTATTCCATTTGGAT
Organism: Papaver nudicaule; assembly: GCA_023529015.1. Lineage (NCBI taxonomy): Eukaryota > Viridiplantae > Streptophyta > Magnoliopsida > Ranunculales > Papaveraceae > Papaver > Papaver nudicaule. The sequence continues at coordinate 35,391 of JAJJMA010009188.1, read as the reverse complement.
TGAAAAATATTCCCAGCTAAGTTGCAAACAATTATTTGGCGATATGGCAGGACTTGGCTGCTTCAGTCGATGAGGAAGATGTTCAGAGGTTTACTGATGTTGTCAAAGAGTTCGATAGCATGACCAGACTGGTATGTCTCTCGGTGCTCTTATATTATATGTTAATCCTAATGCAGTACTATGTGGATGTTCCAAGTTAACGCTCTTTTACAGAATATGCCTGTTCTGTTTTGACAGTTCATACATACACACACCTTATCCAATCAAAGTCACTCTTCCGAATATTTATAATAGAGAATCCCGTTGTGTGCCTTCCCGTAGTTCTCATAATGCTAACGTTCTAAGTTATGTAACATCAAATTGTCTTAGGATGCAGGATTAAAAAGAATTTAAACATTTGTTTTCGGGCTCTTTTTATGTGATGCAGGATGCTTGGAAGACCACACTCTTGTTGAGAGTAAAGGAAAAGCTGAAGGCCAAGGAGAATGAAGATGATGATCTTACTTAAGTTTTCCGTATGAAGTTCTATGGGTGTATTTTAGAATTCTTGTGCTCTTATCTTCCTGCTTGATCTTAGTTTGCTTATCCGGACTTTTGTGCATATTAAAGAGATTGATTACTTATTTTTCTGGTAATCTTTCATTCACGATTGTTGTACTGATACCGAATAGTCGTATAGACTAAAATGTGGTTTGAAAGAATTTTATTTCAGATTCATGATCTTGCATATTCACGATTGAGCTAACTGGATTTCTAGCTTAGCAGATCTCATTTTACTCCTTTTTCTCTTGCAACTTTGCAATCCTCTAAATTTTCACTTGTATTTACTACTATTTAGCATATCTGGTTTGTTACTTTTTGGAAAATCTCTCTTTGCTGTTGCTTGCTAGGGACAGGTCTAAAAGCACAACTTGGTGGTGGGTAGCTTCAATGATGATAAAGGCTTAGAAGTTTAATGATGGTGGAAAGTCTTCTGATGTAAACAATTCCAACCACCAGGATAATACATACTTGACCATTTCATTTCCCTCCCAGCTACTTAAAACCCCACCCTGTGACCCTGATATTTCAATATAAAATCTTTTCACATGGATACTTCTTACTCAACAATCAACATTAAACAAGTAATGTAGACATATTAGCTGCATCCCATTGACAATTACCTCATGTTACCTTGTCAATTAGTAGATTAAATTGGGTGTGAAAGTTATGTGCTGTCCTACGGCTTTCACACACCAGTCAGATTTACAACTTTTTTTTTTTTTTTTTTTTTTGATACTGCTGAGGATCGACCTCAGCCCTCCCCTGTGGGGAGCCAGCGAGAAACCACTGAGCTATGCCCAGGTTCTCTTGCTCTAACTTGGATCCTTATCTTATCTTCCATTCTACCTAAAGAAATGTGGCCAAATTTTGAAAGACAAAGTTGTCGTTATGTTACCGTTAAGATCTGACATGCACTGTCCGCGTGTACTGACAGATATTGAGATGGACAACATGAAAAAGGAATTATTAAATTAAATTAAGGAATAATTAATTTAAAGTCCTTAATTTAATCAAATTGCTTTATTCCCTGCTTTTATAGTTTTGGTTTGTTTAATGACTTTACTTAATGTCATTGGTCGAGTCGACAGAAAAGAAGAAGAAGAAGAATCTGCAGATTCTCCTCCTCCTCCTTCATAATCTAAACAAAAGAAGAAAGTAGCAGAAGTAATCTTCGGGGGCATTTTTGTTGTTCCAGACAGAAAAACAAAGAAGTAACCAAGAAGAAGAACAGAAAGAAGGTATATAACCAAACCCTGTTTCCAAAATCATTTTCTTGTCTTCCAGCTTTGATTTTGTTAAGTTTCTCAACTTCATTTCATGTTTTAAGAGGTGGGTTTTGAAGGGTTTGGGTGTATTTGTTTTAGAGGTACACTAAAACATGATGTTAGGTTTATAACCTAGGTCTTGAATTTTGTTAAGTTTCTCAACAATTACTCTTAAAATCAAACAATGGGTTGTTCAGATTGCCTTCTTTTTGTAGTAGATTCTTTGCTTTTCATGTGGTTTTGTGAATTTTTTAGGTTTAAACTATAGAAATGGGGATTTTCTGTATTGGCGCCTAAGGAGCCTAGGCTAGCGCCTAGAGAGCCTTTGACAACGTAATGTAATTCCTTTGCTTCCAATGAAGTGCTAATTTACTAGTATGCATACTATGAATCCCTGAGTTATTGATTAGGGAATTAGATGAGGTTATGCTGTAGTCAAATTGATAATGTCGAGGTAATGTAAGGGGATTTTGAATGATTAGGATGTGAGAATTTTATGTGCTAATCTTAGAGTTTGTTTATGTGTTTTAACTTGTATGAAACTTGATAAAAGTTTCTTGTTTGATGGTAGAATGACTTCGAATGGGGATGTGGATGCTGTAAAGGGAGTTGAGAAAGAAGTAGAATCGCACGGTGGGATGCCTGGGAAAGTTAAGCCGAAGACAGCTCTTAACATTTCAGTTTCTCGGACGGGACTGCTGAGCGATGAAAAAACTCAGAAAGGGGTTTTGAGTGTGTTTAGATCTTTGGGGTTTATGAATATTGCTTCTTCCACACAAAGGTTGGTTTCGCCCTCAGTTAAGTTCAGGCAGATTGCAGAGGGCAGAGATGATGTTTCACGTGCAGTTCCTTCTTCTACTAGTTTTAAAAGTTTTCGGGAACGCTTCAGTATGCACTTCTCTAAAGACATGAATTGGGAATCCTTGAAGAAGATAAGTAAGGAATGGATTAGAGACCCTATGAACATGGCCCTTTTTGTTTGGATATTAGTTGTTGCTGTATCGGGGGCTATCCTTGCCATGGTTATGTTGGGAATGTTGAACCACGCAATACCAAAGAAATCATCGAGAAATGCCTGGTTTGAAGTGAACAATCAAATCCTGAATGCCCTTTTCACTCTTATGTGTTTGTATCAACACCCAAAGCGGTTTTACCACTTTGTGCTTTTATGTAGATGGAAGCCAGAAGATATTTCTAGACTCCGAAAGATTTACTGCAAGGACGGTACTCGTAAACCACACGAATGGGCTCACATGATGGTTGTCGTGGTTCTGCTCAACTTAAACTGTTTTGCGCAGTATGCTTTGTGTAGCCTCAATTTGGGATACAAAAGATCTGAAAGACCTGCAATCGGGGTTGCTATTACCATAACAGTTGCTATCGGATCAGTTGCATTTGCAGGAGTATACACCATAGTCAGCCCTCTTGGTAAGGAGTATCATCCCGAAACAGATGAAGAAGCACAAAATCAGATCATTGATTCTCAGGTTAATAGACCTATCAACGATAGAAGGAAATCTCTTGAGAAGAGATTCTCGTTTGCAGTAAGAGACGATCAAAGGGTTGTTGAGAATAACCCTGAATGGGGTGGAGGACTCTTTGATCTTTGGGATGACATTAAACTGGCATATCTTACACTTTTCTGTAGCTTCTGTGTCTTCGGATGGAATATGGAAAGACTTGGTTTCGGCAATATGTATGTTCACATCGCGACGTTCATTCTCTTTTGTACGGCTCCATTCTTCATCTTTTACATGGCTGCAATTAATATCCATAATGATATAGTCCAGCAAGTGATGAGTTATAGTGGCATTGTGCTTTGTGTATTTGGCTTGCTGTACGGAGGCTTCTGGAGGATTCAGATGAGGAAAAGATTCAAATTGCCTGCAAATAACTTCTGTTGTCATAAACCAGGAGTTACTGATTGTGTGCAGTGGCTTTTCTGTTGTTGGTGCTCTCTGGCCCAAGAAGTGAGAACCGGGGATCTCTATGATATCGTGGAAGACAAGTTTTACATAAAAGACGTAAATGGAGGTGATCAAACTATGCTGTCTCCTTTGGCTAAAGAGAGTGGATCTGTTCAGTCAAGATTGAGCCAAGGATCTCCACTCCGGAGCGGCTCTAGTCCATCCAACCCTGGAGTGATGAACTCCCCCAGTCCCAGGAGATATTCAAATGAGAATGATGCTGCAAGTAGGTATTTGCCCGTGCTGTTGGAAGGGTCTTCAACTGGAGATGAAGACAAAACCATGCAGCCTCCTTCCCCCTTATCGATTCTTCGAGAGAGTGATAAACCTGGTTCAGGAACATCGTGACCTATGTGGCTTTTAGTCTTTCCGGATATTGGAAGTCTATCCAAGAGTAAGTGCACTCTTTCAGTAAATAACCGTTTTTTCATCATTTTGCATTTCCACTGTCTCTTTTATTTTCTATCACGTATATACATCTGTAGATACTGCTTCATTCTCTATGGGAAGGATATTTTATTACACAGTTACGTTCTGGTACATATAAGTGCTGCAAAAGTAGATAATGATACTTGCCGAACTTTGATTCTGTCTCAAAAACCTCCGAGAATCAACTTCAGTTTTAGACTAGTTGTTAGTTGCGCATAGTCCGCAAATTTTGTGGTAATGCTGAACTAAATATTATATCTATGGTGAAATACTCCTCTATTGAACTAGTGCTCTGCAACATGTAATACTCTGAAAGTGTCACAAATCAAGTATACTACCACTCTATCAGGTAATAGCTAGACGAGCTCGGTTAGGTCATGTGGGTTGTCGACATTCATTTTGCATCTTCCACAGTTCCACTGTCTCTTTCATTTTTCTATCACGTATATACATCTGTAAATACTGTTTCATTCTCTATGGCAAGGATATTTTTACACATTTACTTTCTGGTAAATAAAAGTTCTAAAATTGGATTTTTGCTATATAGAGGTAAGATAATTCTTAGGGGAGGAAAGGATCTTTTCAAAATGTTGACTTCATAATTTACATTTGAATCTGATTAAATTAATAGTCTCACTGTTTAATTTTCTGTTATTACCTATCATAACCTTATCTTCCCTTAAAAAGAAAACTCAAAAGTCCGTCGCCTCTCTTCTTCCCTGTAAACCAAAATCAAAAACAAAATAAAGAACCCAAAATCGGTAACAAATTTAAGAACCCAAAATCCGTCTACAAATTCTAACTAAACTCATCAGATGTTTGAACCTTGTTAATTAGGCAAAACTCTTTCAAAATTTCACCCAAAAACCTAAATTGGGGATTTTTACCCAACTGAAAACCTAGATTTTGGGTGTTTATACCCAGTAGCAACAAATCCTCTCTTGTTAACCGAAGCACATCAGGTAAGAATTTAATTTTCTTTTTTGTTATTTACTTGTACTGTAATTTCTATGTATTCTTTACACAATTTTGCTTTTTGGTTGTGAAGGTTGTTCCTAACAATGAACAACAAGAAGAAGATCAACCCGTGTCTTCTCCGTACCCGGATTTATCAAGTCATTTTCAAACTGAAGAGGTATATTTTTGCTCCTGACAGTATATACTGAGATATGATGGGAAATGGGTTTAAGATTTACTATTTTTACTGTTTATACTTTTTGTTTCGATGAAAATTTTTCATCTGACTGTGCCAATTGTAGTATCCCTTGAATAAGTAGAGAGTAGAGACGCATTAGGCAAACTTAAGGTTTGGAGGATAAACATGACTAGCATTTTGCTTAGCCCTAACCCTGGCTGTTCAAAAGCCAATTTTTCAATGGGATTAGTTATGTGTATTCGTCTCTAGACTCCCTGCTGTTAGGATTGAAGAAAGAAGACAAGAATGTGGTTAAAAAATTGGCAGCAAGTGGTGTTCGACCTTGTCAAGTTATCAGTCACATAAGGGCGGAATTTCCCGACAACCACTCCACTATCAAAACCATATGCAATGCTAGAGCAGAGTTAAACCTGATTGCAATTGATGGTAGGAATGTAATGCAACAGTTTATGAAGTTATCTCAAGAGCACAACTACACAGTTGAGTACAGGTTTGATTCTGAAACAAAAGAGCTAACAGAATTGTTTTTCGCGCATCCTAAATCTGTGGAGCTAGCCCAATTGACTGAAAATGGTTAATTGTATTCTTTTGTTCACTTTACATTTTGTAATTTTGTGCAAAAAGTAGAACTTTTAATGAATATATATGAATTTTATTGATTGTCGGTTCATTTTTCTACTTCTTTAATTATAGAATGGCTTGGTAATTTCTTGAGTTGAACTCCGATAGCACATTTGGTGAATTCCGGCACATTTATCAGTGCTTCGTCCGGTGGCTCTGTGTTCTTATTTTGTAACACAGTTTAGTTGCATCTTTTGTAGAGAAGAATAGATGTATTAGGGTAGTTTAGTCTTTTCAATCTGTAAAATTATATTTTAATCAAATTCAAAGGTAAATTATAAAGTCAACAGTTTTAGAAAGATGCTTTCCTCCCCTAAGAATTATCTTACCTCTATATAGCAAAAATC
>JAJJMA010009188.1:0-24684 GCA_023529015.1 Papaver nudicaule | reverse complement strand
TTAGGGCAAAGCCCTAAACCTACACACTAGAACACCAAACCCTCTCTCTACAAGTTTCTCTCACACCAATATTGACCTTCACGGTAGCACCGACCCTTCCTAACAAAGAGACCAAAAACCTAAGCACAAGGCTTTACCACTCTTCTAGGTTGGATATCACCGGTATATCTCTACACCTCTAGGGACCCTTATTTATAATAGTTAGAGATGTATTCTCCAAGTAATGTCTTTCCTAATAATACAAGGAAACCGACCTAAATTAGGACACCTAGAACCCACAAGAATTTACTAGAACATTCTAGAATACGTTTCCTAAAATAACCAATTCTTGTGTTTAGAAATCGAGACAACTTCTACAGTTTCCCCATCCGCCTTGTCATGGATGTGCTGGAGCAGGGTACCATTGGGAACATATTCGTAAACAAGCAGAGGCACGTCAGCTTCTAGACAACATCCCAAAACCTTCACCACATTACGATGGTTAACGTGAGTTAAAATAACAATCTCGTTGATGAACTGTTCGATTTGAGTATCATCAACTATCTTCGACTTCTTAATGGCGATGATACGTCCATCTGGTAAAGTTCCCTTGTAAACCGTCCCAAAGCCTCCTCGTCCCAGGATCAGTTTATCACTGTAGTTTTTTGTTGCCAACTCCAACTCTTTTTGCTGTAAATATCTTTGTAGCCTCCACACCACCTTCAAACGAAGATATTTTTTGTTTTAACAACAAACCACCATTTTGTCGAAATCTTTTCTCTTTCAGTTTGTTTAGCTTTCTTCTTTTTGTGCTCAAGTATATCATCAAAGTGGCAACAATAAGAAATAAGAACCCCAATCCAATACCTGCATTCACATCAAATGTTTTTTAACAAATGCGTTAACATTCATAAATAAATGTATGTCCTGGGGAATAAGGTGTAATGCGTACCAAGAATGACTTTAACGTTTTTCGTAAAAGAACCAGCAGTGGTATTAGTCTGAATGCAACCACTCCCACGTTTCATTCCATCTCCCCGGCTGCCCTCTGGACAAGTACAAGTGTAACTTCCTATGGTATTTGTGCAGATTCCTTCACAAGGGTTGTTGTCTTGATCCTCACACTCATTTACATCTATTTATCCATTCGTCACAAAACATCAACATAATACATAGTGTAAGAACCCACTTGCATGTATAAATCTAGCATTCACCGTAAACAAGATTGAATACAAAATTAGAAGCTTAGAACTATTAATCATGTCATAATCTGGACTAGTCTGAATCATTAATTAACGATCATGATTTGATACTAAACAACAAAGTAAATAAACACCTATATCGATCACATAGGATAAAAGAACTTGTGATAGCCCAAAAAACTTCACACTGCTTGACTAATTAACTTGAAAAAATAAAGAATTCTTTTTTTTTTTGGCATCCAGGGCTTAGATAAGGGTTCCCAGCAAACCCTGTGTTGCATGTGCAAATATATCCAGCAACTTTGTCTGAATTGCGACAGTTACTGTTCTTTTGGCATGCGAACGTAGACGGATCTTTCTGTGCTTCCGCACATGTCTCATTACCGATAGCCCAATCTAGAACAACTGGTACATCTCTCCCTTTGGTACGAAAACTTGAACCAACTAAATCCGTAGCTTTAAATGTGTACATATCAGATTCACATACGAATGCATAACTACAAGGACTATACGAGATACTCTCTGATTTTGGGTCCATAGTGTCACCTATGCTTATAAAAAACTTTAAACCTTTAGGTAATGGTTCTTGGCAACACCCACTCCCAGAACAGCTCCCATCTACTATATTTTCTTTCGCGTTACATATCGTCATGCACTGTGTAGAATTGTCAAGATTTGGATCATAAAGGTACGGTAACGAATAACAACCTATCCCAAATAATTTATTTTTGGTTGATGAAAGTGTAAATGGTGTTCTTCGCATACCCATATAATTTACTGAATCATTTAAGGTAACCTTACCAGTTTTATATTGGTAACACGTTGTAGATGGTAAGATTTTTACACGTGCTTCGGTTTCTGATACACTTATCAATTCGAGCATATTTTTTTTACCTGAAGTTATGTTCGTACCAAGCCATAAGAAAGGTTTGGGAGGGTGATAAGATGTATCACATGTGATGTTGTAGAACAATGAACCATCTCCTGTAAAGGAACATCCATTCTCGTTCGGACCGATTCCAAATGGATATGTAACTGCGAAGTTACCACAATTGGCTTGGCAGCCAGGCTTCACCTGGAGCAACGGAGATGCTGAATTTGCTGATGATGTTAGGGGGAGCCTTGAGAGCTGCAACAATAATAAGAGATGTAGAAACATGATGCAGTACTGAAAAAATATACTTTTTTCTTTATGATTAGGAAGAAGATATCAAGGAGAAGCAAGACGGAACATTTAGAACTCAGTATGAGTAAATAACAGACTAAAAGAAAGAGAAGAAGGTAAAGTACTGTTTTTTGTTGTGCTCTGTTAGTCAGATCAATATAGAATCATAATGCATCGTGATAATAATGTTGCAAGAATAGCGGGAGAGTTGATTAATGCAACTAATTAAGTTGCAACTTGCAAGGGGTGCTGGAATGGATGCTATCTGTCATTTTGACTTTGGTTAATTTGTTCTTTATGACAGTGCCATGATAGTGAGGCGACATGAGCAATGGATTTTTTTTTTATTAAATGTTGCGTACCCGCAAATAATGAAGAGCATGCATTTATAATTGCAAGTGTGTGGCTCAGTATGTGATTTTACCTTTTGGGGACGAGGACCAGTTTCATTATATGGCTTTTGGATACCCTCTGCAACTATGTATGGTATTATAGAAAGATCTACTTGTTATGTTTTATATACTACTCTATCTTCTGTTCTGGCAGTTGCAATATTCAATTGATGCAGTAATGCACTAATGTCAACTACGACCGTTGTATCATTACTTGCATCATCATACCATTATCAGGCACAAGACCAGTCAAGCATTTGAAGTTTGACCACTAAAGTACGTATAAAACACTGTTAATTAGACAGAAAGTTCTTGACATAACAACCACGTACTCTTGATGATGATCTTCATTCTAGTTACTAGTGGTAATGGAGTGTTTGTAAGTTCCCATGATAAATTTGGTTTCCCAATTTTATTATTATGTTTGAATACTAACAGAATTCAGGCATCACCATTCCACTTTGCCGACCACCCAAATTTAACTTATTCATCCAAACATTTGTCAAACATTTGTTTAATTGTTTCCTAGGCCTTGCTTGGAATCATGCTAAGCTTTTTGCAAATGCTAAAATTTTCAGGCCCATCAGATTTGCAGGTGCCGAGCAAGTTTAAAATTTTGTTGCGACCATTTGGAAAGCAACATCTCGCTGAATGCAAGAATTATCTTCAGCACACCAAGGCAACTAAAACAAAATATGTCAAACATTTGCACCACTAGTGTCTAGGTTTTTGAAAGCTTTTTGTCAGTCAAATTACTTGTAAAAATAAAATGCAAGACCCTTAAATTGGCTTGCTTGTTTTTACTTTCTAATGTGCCTTCTAATGACATAAACACATGAAGTTTCTAACAACACCAACCAGTCTTCATCTTCCAAGCCATCAAGGAGTTCTCTAGTACAATTGGAAACAAGAATTTACAATCAATGGAAGAATAATTATACAGTATCAGATAGTAGTATTACCGTGGCATGTTAATTGACGTGAAATCTCTGTCCGTACTGTATTGACCAGATGCACCAGAGGCGTAAGAGCTTATTGGTACTGAATAGAGGTCTGTTTGCTCATCACTATAGACACTGGACTTTTCTTCATGGCTCTGGTGATTATGAACCGCAGATGCGTGTGTCTTTATTTTACTCAAACTTTCTAGCTCCGCAGCAACTTCTTTCATTGTAGGCCTATCTTCTCCCTTCGAGTTTAGGCATCGTTTTGCAAGCTCCGCAACTGCAATGAGCTGTTCCCTTTTTCTTTCATCTGCTAGTTGAGGTTGAATAATTATGAACAAATCATCTCTTCCCATGGCATCCATAAAATATGTAGCAAGACTTCTGTGCTCATGAAATTTCGTAAAAGAGATTGGTTTTTCTCCTGTCAAAAGCTCTAGAAGAACTACACCGAAACTGTAAACATCACTTTTATTCGTTAATAAGTTAGTACTGAAGTATTCTGGATCCAAATAGCCCATTGTCCCCTGAACTAGTGTATCTATCTGGGTTTGATCCAGTGAGTTCAACCTCGATGCTCCGAAATCAGCTATTTTTGCAGTGTAATTTTCATCTAACAGTATGTTGGCAGATTTGATATCTCGATGAATGATGGGTACATAAGCCGCTGAATGCAAATACGCAAGTGCTCCTGCACTTTCAGTTGCAATCCTCAAACGAACTTTCCAAGAAAGCAACATAGATGTTTCCCCATTTGAATTGTTATGAATATGCTGAAAGAGGGTACCGTTGGAAACGTACTCGTACACAAGCAAAGGAACATCAGCTTCTAAACAACATCCCAAGACCTTCACCACGTTTCGATGGTTTACCTGAGTTAAAATAACAATCTCGTTGATGAATTGCTCAATTTGAGTGTCATCAACCATCTTCGACTTCTTAATGGCAACTATACGTCCGTTTGCTAATGTTCCTTTGTAAACTGTTCCAAAACCTCCTCGTCCGAGGATTAGTTTATCGCTATAATTTTTTGTTGCCAGTTCCAACTCTTTTTCTGTAAATATCTTTGTAGCATCCACACCACCTTCATGCGACGATAGTTTTTGTCTTAACAACAAACCACCATTTTGTTGAAATCTTTTCTCTTTCAATTTGTTAACTTTTCTTCTTTTCAAGATCATGTATATTATCAAAATGGCAACGATAAGAAATAGGAATCCAATACCTGCATTAACATCAAGTTTTTTGCTTAACCAAATGCATTAACATTAGTCTATGTATGTCACTGAATAAGGTCTAAAATGCTTACCAAGAGTGACCTTTAGTATTGGAAAGCCGGCCTTATTTCTGTGAGTGCAAGTGTAACTTCCCATGGTATTTGTGCAGATTCCTTCACAAGGGTTATTGTCTTTATCGTCACACTCGTTCACATCTATTTATCCGATCGCTCACAAAGCATCAACATAAAAACATCAATTAGCACCAATGCACCATGTTGTACGATTGTGTAAATTTAAGGTCATTTTGTACAAGGGTCATAAAATCATGCAATGGATGCGTTAATTGGGTGGTAGACTGACCGAAGACTAGTTCGTATGAAACATTTACCTAAGTAGTTAAATGACATTACATCCTAACTCCGTTTACAAGAACTGACGATAGCCTAGCCTAGAGATCTCACAGGAACGAACAAAAGGTCGAATGATCGTCGATTGATAAAATTCAACCAAGGATGTACAAAACATACAACGACTCAATTGTAGAAGACATGCATAGATGAAGCTGAAAGAAGATGAAAAAAAAAGGCAAAAAAAACTAACAAAGAATTCTTACCTTGGCATCCAGGGCTTAGATAAGGGTTCCCTTCAAAACCTGTTATGCAAGTGCAGATATATCCAGGAACTTTGTCTGAATTACGACAACTACTATTCTTTTGGCATACGAACGTAGACAGATCTTTTTGAGCCTCTTCACACGTCTTACTACCAATAGCCCAATCAAGAACAACTGGTACATCTCTACCTTTAGTACGAAAACTTGTACCATCTAAATCCGTAGCTTTAAATGTGTACTTATCAGATTCACCTACGAATCCAGAACTACAAGGACAAAACGAGATAGTCTCTGATAATGGCGCCGTTTGACTTATGCTTCCGAACTTTTTTATACCTTTAGGTAATGGTGCTTGGCAGCACCCATTTCCAGAACAAATTCCATTAGCTATATCTTCCCTAGTTTTACATGTTGTCGTGCATGTTGCAGTAAAGTTTGTATCTACATCCAGAAAGAGTGCAGTGGAATCACAACCGAGCCCGAATAATTTGTTCTTGGTTGATGAAACTGTAAATGGGGTTCTTTCCATGCTCATAATACCTATTATATCATCCAAGATAACTTTACCAGTTTTATATTCATAACAGATTGTGGATGGTAGGATTTTTACACGAACCTCTTCGGTTTCGGATATACTTATCAGTTCAACCATATTAGGTCTGCTTGAAGAGTGGTTTGTACCAAGCCATAAGAAAGGTTTCGGAGGGTGATAAGATGCATCACATGTGACGTTGTAGAACGATGAACCATCTCCGGTAAGGGAACACCCATTCTCGATCGGACCTATACCAAATGGGTATGTAACTGCAACACTACCACAATTAGCTTGGCAACCAGGCTTCACTTGGAGCAATGGAGACGTTGATGATGTTATAAGGGCTAGCCTTGAGAGCTGCAACAACAATAAGAGTTGTAGAAACATAATGTGGTCGTGAATATAGATACTTGTTTGTAGTAAGAAAGAAATTTGATCAAAGTATAGAAGCAGAAGTATTAGGAATTGTTTTCCGGTTTATTGGATTGACATTACCGATGTATTGGGCAAAAAGTATAAGAACTCCGACAGAGTTATTGGGTGAAGATGCCAATGACATGATCGGTTCAAATTCTTTATCGACCGAAAACAAGAAGAGTCACGGCTCACAAGTTTGACATGGAAAGTTTCTATGAAACTTCATGTACTGGACAATGTCTTCATTTGAGTTAAATAACAGGAAGCTTTGTCTTATAATAATAGAAAATAGTCAGAATTACGATGGATCTGACAGTGAAACGTTGGGGAAATAGCTAGAGAAGTTGACTAATGCTCATACTAATCAAGTTGCACATTGACATGGTAATGAGGCAACATTACTAGCTAATAATGAGCAATAGAAAAAAGAAGATAATGTATATTGTTTGCCCCCGCACACAATGTTTGTTTTCTTTGTTTGTTGCTTCATTTATCTATATATCTTTGGACCTAGTAGTTGCAATATATTTTAGTGATGTAGTGATGTACACGACCGTTGTATTAGTACTTGGTCATATTAGGCACAAGACCATTTCTTTTTTCTTTTTTTTTTTTTTTTTCTTTTTGTTAGGACTGATGAAGAAGTTTGCAAATCTACAGGGTGAATATAGGTTCACGACCGAGTGAAAACAAAACAAAAAGGTGGACTTAACTTGACTCTGTAATATTACTCGGTCATATCTCTGTACTCTGGACAGATAGAAGAAGACATTGTCATCAGCAATGTTATCTGTCAATTTCTGTATATGTCATCAGTAAGTTAATTACGAAATCAAATTTCAGGCATTCCATCTGCCGGAACATTTGTTGATTGCTCCAGAGGCCCTGCTTGGTATCATGAAAGTTTTCACAAATTTGCAAGCCGACCAAATTTGCGTACCATTTAAAAATACAAATATATAAATTGTTCTTCTTTTTGAGCTATAACTACATGTTCCATGAAGTTCTTAAGTGGAGACGACAAGTTTGTTGCATTTAATCTTATGATGATGCATTTAGCTTGCCATCAGTTTTCCCGGCTACTAAAACCATGGCCCAAAATAACTTGCTGAAATGGCTTTGATGTGTGAGTAAAGATTGAATCTTTCCTTTGGGCAAAAGAGAATTCTTGTATTTTATGGATATAGCCGGTCCCAAAGTTTCCTGCATAATTCAGGAGCATAAGGTATAGACTCTAGAGTATATGTCCTGCTAGGAATCAGATTAGACCACCATGTGAGTATAATCATTCATAAGCTAAGGGTCGAAGTATATGCCTGCAATTTCAGATGAGAATAGAATGATGCAATTCAATGATTCATTCCCTTTTACTGGCTCTAGGGAATAATAGCCCATCTTTATATATAATAGCAGACCCTAAATGTCCACATGTCAATACCACATTCACTCTTGATTGTGGTGAAGCCACATCAGCGAATTCTATCCCAGTCATCGCTTTTTGATTGGCTGCTCCCATAAGATACAATCCAATAAGCAACTCCAAAAGTCACTTTAGATGAAATACAGTTGGCACCTATTTGTAGAAGATTCACTTGGGCATATCTTTCCCATCGATTTTTGAAGATGTGCTGCAACCGTTTGATACCAAAAGTCGCATCCTTTGGGAGGAAAAAACTGTACATGAAATCCAAAACTCACTCAACCTTAACCAAAAGTCACTTAAGCCTAAACTAAGAGTCACCTAGCCTACACCATAAATACAAGGCACACAACCACACAATTAACAAATCCACTGTTTTGCATTTTCAAAATCTAGGATAATGGCTAATAACAGAATGGCATTAAGCCATGGAAGAGGGAGTAATTTGAGCATCTGGGAAGTTATTAATTGAAATGTTCATACCCCTGCTACTGTTTTGCAAAATAACAAACTCTGGAGAACGGTGGAATCGGTATTGGAGACTCTTATTTGACGATGTTAAACATCGACCAAAAAACATGATGGTACATTGGTCGTACATGGTAAAATATTAGTTACCGATTTCACTCAAGATTATTGAACCAAGGGAGGCACCAAGCTTTTCCTTTTAAACCTGACAGCCGTGTAACAAGTACACCAATAAAAAGAGAAATCATGATTGAAGCCGAGCCATCTAACAATCACGGTATGTATATCTTAGTTGGTAAATTGGTAAAAAATAAACAACATAATCCTTGATTAATCGATGCTTGAATAGTCTGAACAGATTTGTACATTGTAAGTTAAATAAACTGTAGACTTCCCATGTTAAAATGTAATGCTCATCGTGCAGGCAGGACACCATTGGTCAGACATGTAAAAAAATAATCTTTATGGTTAACTGCAAACTGTGAGAACCAATTCAGAACGACGGGCGTGAATTATTTTCTCATGGCTTAATTATACTTTCAACCACTTTTTCAGAACGACGGGCGTGAATTTGTTACATTGGCAGAACTTCAGGCAGAGACTCGATTCACTCGAAAGCTACCATTAACAACAGCCGATGGTGGAGCCGGTTCAGTAAGTTACCTTCAATCTCAGCCCGCTTATGCACCAGATTAGCAAATCATTTAGATCCATTGCAAATGTTTAGTCAGAAAAATTGATCCAAGGTAATAAGAATATGTCAGAACCAACAGAGTTCAGCACAAATGATATGTGGTTTCGTTCGTAAAAGAAAAAGTCACATTACAAAAGAAGAGTGGCATGAAGTTACAGAGGAGGGAAATAGTTGGGGATCTGGTATATTTCTTACGTGAAACAACATTATGCTACTACGGAACATAAATCAAAGCCTGGCTCTTTGTAATGGTACAAGATGGATTGTAAAGCAGATTGGACTGAGATATCGAAGTACAAATCAAAACCGGTAGCCACAAAGGATCACAGGTTTGTATTGAATTCCAAGGATAATTATGTCTCATACAGATACAAACTTATGACAATCAACATGACCCATGGTCAAACCAAAACGAAGTGGGAATCTTATTTGCCAAAAAAACCATTTTTTACTCATAGACAGTTATATATGGCAGTTTGAAGAACGACATCAAGTCCAGGTTTGAAGATTTTGATCGATACAAGTGACAAAGCACCAACGAGTTCACAGGTATGAATTCTTAGAACAAAGACTATCAATTGGCATAATCTAAAATATCAGCCACATAACATAGAACTGTTTCACTACAACAAAAATGGTGATAGATCACTCTAAAAAACAGTGATCTAAAGTATAGCCTTGTGTGATCTATTCCCGCGCGATCTAAGGGGTAATCTATAGATCACAGTTTCTCTGCAATGAAAAGTGTGATCTTTAGTGCACCAAAAATCACTGAATTTTCAAAACAGTGATCTATACCCTATGCAAAGAGCACTGATTTTCCAGAATCAGTGATCTTTTGATAGGGTTTTACACCACTATCTCTTAAAAACAGTGATCTATTCTATGAGTTTTATCATAGATTTACCCTGTACAAATCACCTGTGATTCCAATTAAAATCTAATCAAACCAAATCAAACCAAACCAAACCAAACCGAACCAAACAAATTCCAAAATGGTAATGCATATATTGAAGACAATGTCAATGAACAGAAAATATGCCCAGAATTAAGAAATTACACAGTTCTGTTAACTCGGATTGACTACACCCCAAGTCCAATTCCTAAGCACGAGCCAGCAACAAGTATTCTGACGAGATATTCAACAGACCACAATTTGATCCTTACATGTCTAACTTTGGTTCATCATACTAATAACTTGTATCAGTCACTGATCAGAAAATGCACTGCTCCACAGCCCTTGAAAAACTGCAACAAAGATAGGAAGCAAACTTACACGGTTACAGCAATGAACTTATACAGATTGAGAAAATGATTAGGGTCCAGGAAAGCCTTAGTTTGGTCCAGTATCTGCTACAAGAAAACAGTTCATATTGCAATGTGATAACAGAGCTAGGATTCCCTAATACCATGATGCACCTTGTGTCCAGTGAGAGGTTAAGCTTGAGACCCAAAACAGATTGACAAGTAAGCTAATAATAGTGGTCAAACTTGATTACGTACCTTTAATCTTTGTTGTGTTTTCTCGACTTTCCTCCTTTCACCACAAGTTTTTTAGGCCATGCTACATGATATCCGGCAGCGTCTCCTATAAAGCATATTTCTTCTTCGGCTTTAAGAGGAATGGGAAGACGAGATCGTGGCTTCAGTGGAACTTCTAGACAGACACGAACGTTCCCTTTACCAATAGCATTGCCGTGTAACACATCCGAGCTCCTTGTGCGAAAGACCTTCCCCGTGGCCACAGCGATAGATGAACCCTCCAAGTACAACTTACAAGACTTACCCTACATTATGAATATAACAGTAAGTACACAGACTTAATCCAAATTAAACACAATAAAATAGTGTAAAAAGCTACACACCAACCTTCCCGAGACCAACATGAAGATTCGATTGAGCTTCACCCTTATCCTCACCATCCTTGAACACTTTTGGGGAAGAAGCAGCAGATGACTACAATTAAAAATCAAGAACAGTAAAAAACCAATTTACAGATATGAGAGCACACTAATATAATATATCGACACTGTTTATGCTTACCGTAGGTTTACTCACAGCCGAATTGTTCTGTTTTGTTGTAACAGAGGCTTCAGCTCCCTGGTAACAAAATGACAATAACGTAATAAGACATAATGTATTCTGGAAAGGTTTTGGCATCCGATTCAAAAATTAATCACATCATAAAATAACTGAATAAACTCAATCCTATCAGTAATGCAACTTACTTGATTCATTAAGAACATGGCAAGTTGGGCTTCTAGGCGTGAAATCCTCTCATGACTTTCAGAGCTTGACCTTGCATTTGTACTATCACAAGTTGGTGTATTTCTTCCCTACATAATAAACATAGTCCAAGATGCCTTTACTAAATGACTTAAACAGAATGAATAAATGAAAGATAAAAACTAAGGCGTTAAAGCTCATCTTACTTGTGTTTGAAGCACTAGAGATAATTGCTTTTCTACAAGAGCGAGTCTTTCTTTAGTCTGATGAAGTTCGGCTTCCACCTTCAATCTAGCCTCTCTTTCCTCCTTCATCTTCGGTCTCGCAGTATTAAAGTAAGCTCCTTGTGAAACAAACTTGCCCATGCCCCTTACATTTCCAGAATGTTCGGCAATCCCTAGGGCAAGTGTTAGGATATCATTACTACCGCTTGTGACTAGGGAACCTTCGTTCACCTGTTCAGTTAGCTCATCCTACAATTTTAAGGAAAAAAAAAGGTTTAGACATGAAAAAGTAGTGGCTACAGAGTCTACCGGAAAGGATAATATCCTTACAATAGCCTTGGCTCTTTCTTTAGTGGCATCATGTGTAATGACCCCTTTTTTGTTTTCTCTAGCTTTCTTCCATAAAAAGCTCCTCTCTAGCTTATTAAAAGAAAACTCTCCTTTTTTTTTCTGCAACAGTAGCATCAATATGACATTTCCAGGAGGTCATTATAATGGTGTTATCTGTTGTTTGTATGCATTTATGCATGAATGATATGGAGGATGCTAAAAATCAAGACATCATTATGAGATACCATATCTTACATACCAGATCCTCCATAAGCCCAGCATATCCTTTTCGGCTTAACCTATGAGGATATAAATTTTTCTGTCGCCTTGTAGATAGAATTTCACGATGAACCTTTAAGATATCGAGTGCAGCAAATGCAAGATTAGTATCCAGATCTTTTAACTTCTACAAATTACGAAAATGAGAGATTAGAATGATAATATATACCAGGAAATTTGGATTCAGTCTCGACTTTACAAACGCCTCCCAATGCACTTGGTCAATGAATTTGTACATTGCAGGTGGCTTATCAAGGACATCTGGTTTGTCCTTGAATGGCAAGATAAACTTCCTTGTCAACCTGCTTTTAAAAGATCTCCATAACTCCCCTACATTTTGTATCAGCTTTTTCCTATTATGCGGATGCAAAACAAACTTTGCCTGAAATATGCAATTAAACAAATGACACAAATTGATATATCTTATGACTGATTGTGACCAAAAGAATCTATACCTAATAGTTACATGTAAGCAACACCAAATCTTTTCTTTCAAAGAAAGTGGAACCTTAGTCCATTTCTCATGAATTATTGGAACCATGTGTCTTGCTAAGACTCCTAAATAGCTAGACAAATTAGAGGCAGCAAGTCCTATCGGCTGGCCCAACTCATTGTACTCTACCAATTTTTTCTCCCCTTTGCTGCGTTTAAAAACCTTTGAAAGTGTTGTAGGACCTCGACGTTCCACTGCTGCCTCAATACCTTCACTCTCGTCATGATGGAGTACTCGTTCCTCAAACTCCATGCTCACTGCATGTGACCAAAAAACAACAAGTTGGTTAATGACCAAAAAAACTAATTAACTAAACAAACAGCAATAAAGATAAGGAATACAAACTCAAATTCAAACACAGATCAAATTAACTCAGCAAACACCAACATATAAATTTTATTATATATCTCAAACCCATGTCCCATCACAGTTTACACGCACAAAAGGTTCCTCATCTCTAGCATCTACACTAGGGAGTTCACTAACTTTAGCATTATCGCTGCCAATACATGGATCTTCTTTAGTTGGCATTGTATGAGCGTTACCACACAGAACAGAAAACACACTAAATTGAACTATCACAGCTCGGTAGTTAAGGTCTTAAGGTCAAAAACTAGAAAGAGGGATTGAGATATTAACTAGTTTGGCATTCAAAAATTTCTGAAGGTCAGGAGCTTACCGTTTCACGTAGCCAGGCGATGAAAGTTTCATTATGTTTATCGTACAGCCATTTTGGACTTCGTGATTTACGGGGATATTTATTCTTTAACAATAAAAGATGTCGCACAAGCATTCCAGTAAGTCAAGACTTCTCAAACCCACAGCCTTCCAAATTTCAATCAGATATTGACCGACAACTTTAATTTTGGTTAAGTCAACTCACCAACCAATTTATTGGACACATCAATACTACAGATTTACTAAGTTCATTACCTTTGGTTTCTTCATTTTGTTCAGAGCCTTTAGCTTACAAATTTACTTTTCGTCCATTCAAGTGTTAACCGCTGTAAATGCGAACCTAAATCTGGTAGTAAATTCCAGTATTAGATGACCCATACAAGATTAACAGACATACTCACAGAACCTGACATGAATCCCCAATTCAATCAAAATTAATACAACAAAATCATAATACCATAAATCCATTCCAAGATATGAAATAAACAAGATCGAATCCAAGTTAAATCAATTTCTAACAAGTAACAGTACCTTCTTAATTTGATTAACCGGATCTTAACCAATAAATCACTAGAATTACAAAATTTCTACATAATCAATCAATCAAAATACTATCCCAACTAGTAATCAAAACACTTGAATAAGGTTCTCAAGTTTGTACCTGTTTAAAACTTTCTTTGGCAGCTTTTCAAAATCCTGAATCTATACCACCAAAGGCAACATCGAAACCCTGGATTTTGATTTCATAAGAGGTAAATCGCAATGAAAACAATGATTTGTATGTAATGTAGGTGTCATTCACGTTGGGAAAACTCTAATACCATGGGAAGAGCAAGCTTTAAGAAACAACAAGTGGCCGTCAAGAAAAAAGAGTTCAGATTTCAAAAAGCAGAAGGTTCGAACAGAGTAGATGCATTTTACAACGATATATGGATGGTGGTACGGAAAAGTTACCGAGAAATTACTCATCTACATATCTATAATAACTACAAATGGAGACATCTCATTGACGTCAATACAATGGATGAAAACAATGTGGATTTTGGATGACAGAAATAATCAATCAACTGATGAGAAAGTATGATTTGGAGACATGTTACGCCCATTGTCAAAACAGTAGTTTGGTACCAAAACCCTTAGACACCCCCGGTGCGTACGCACCGGGTAGTATGCTTGTACAAACAGAATATAACAACACACTTCCTTTGAAGAGTATTGAAATAGTTTTAACCAAGTTGTAGATAATTATTCCTCTTCGTTTTTGTCTAAAATCGAGATATGACCACTATTTTTTTCAGGATTCTAGATTATGTGGATCATAATTTGGCACACATATATTCCTCTATGAGTCCTAATATGATGGTACAGTATATGCCTTGCTTGCAATAGATTAGATAGTGATTGACATGGGAATAAATCCATACACTTTGTTAATTTATTCTCCCCCCCTCTGGAAACAGCCCATCAAAAACAGACTATAACAGAATAGAACAACATGCTTACCCTCAACTGATGGGTTAGGAGACTCTTAAAATAGTTTTAACTAAGTGCATTATTCTTCTTGAACTTATATGTTCCATATTTCTCAGGGAAGTTGGAAAGAACTTATGCTCTGCATCTTAGGCTTGGCGTAATTTGCCTCTATATGCTAGTACATTCTCCATATATGCAATTTGGTACCCTGCTGAGCAGCCAGCCATGGAATTGACGTTGAAATTAAAATTCATCATTCATCTCTACTAGAACACAAACCACAAGTTTTGCTTTTGTTGATGTGTGGAAAAAATTTAGTTGCACGGATGAGGTTGACACTTGACACAATGATGTCAAGTTGTTTTCCAAGGCATATTCACTGTCAATTTCACTGTCTAAAGAAAAATATCCATGGGTTCTTACAAATGTATACAAAATTTCAAGGAGATAATGTTTTTGTAGTTTGCCTTGGATATCATAAATCCACAATTTTTTTTATTTTTTTTTTTTGATACGAAGGTCAATTTATTCATTAATCATTGGAGATCACCTCCATAATAGAGTCTTCTACAATCAAATGAAATGAAAAATAAATTCAGGTGGGCTATTTAACCACTCTGAAGTTTCTTTGAACTTTCTACTAAAGTTTGCCAACTCATGAGCCGGTTCATAAATCCACATACCGATTATGTTTGCAAGTTTTTTGGATTAATCTAATGAAGCATTAAAGCCAACTATATTATTTCAATGATTACATTTGTAAAAACCCAATTACTCTGATCTTACAAATTTTTATGCAAAATTACAAGCAAATGGTTATGATCTGGACATCAAATGGCTAATACAAGACCTGGTAACGAACGTTTAAGATGCTCTTGAGGTTCACTTTGCCAAACTGTTGGCTTAGTTTGCTTAATCTCCCATAAGGAATTACTGATCCTCATATCTCTAACAGTGATCCATGTATTGAAATACTCTCTAAATTGAGTAATCAGACCATCTTGAACATTAACCGTCCAAACATGTACCCAATAAGCTTCATCACCTTCCCATCCTTCGACTATCACACGATCATCGATGACAGCTATATTTCTCGGATCGAACTGGAATTCCAAGTCTAATGATTCTCCTGTTAACATTCTCATCATATGTTGACAATTTGGAGGTCCATGAAACCACCATTCTAAATCTATAGCCAAAAGCTTAGAGACAGTTTCATTATCCCGGTTTCTCAGCGAATTGTAAAGCGTTTCGACGTTTTTTCTTACGTGTAATTCCGGCTGTGAAATCGCCATTAGAGAAGAGAAAAGAAAGGAAATTATATATGTAAGCTTATATGAGTTTGAATTTTGAAGTGAAGCTGATCAAGAGAGCTGTGTTGTTGTGTTGTGATGTATATGAGGATGTGGGATTCCTAGCTATTTATAGGACTATCAGAGAATGTGATGCCATAAGACCCATGATCTTATAATTGATGCCCTCCAATGTGTCATCAACGATTGAGATTGATTAATTACGTGGAAGATTTGATGGATAAGAAGATTCCCTCCAAAGACTCAGTTGGCCGTCAAGTGGCCACTGGCAGTGGCACTATAGCAATAATCTAGCTCAGTGAGTCAGTGATCGTTTCTTGACTAGTTACCTGGATCAATTGTACATGAAATGTGGAATTAGGTCCACCGGAAAGTACTGTTTAGGTCAGGCGACAACCTGGAATTCACTGTTGATTGTACTGTGCCAAAGGAGAGACACTGAACATAGCTACCAAGTACCCACTAGGTATTATGCCAGCCAGTATGTTTTACTAACTCGACCCCATGAATAAATGTCTGCCCTACTGTACTAATCACACATAAATGTACAACAATGTGATCAAGAAAATGATGGGAGAATGAGTACCCGCACGCATGGGCGACTGTAGTTTGTTCTTCGTTTGCCACTCTGTATCGGTGACCAACGCAATTTCGTAATATCCCATAATTATCATGGAGTTATAAAGATAGGACCCCGAATACCAGCTAGCTATGGCCTATGTAGCTAGGTGGTCAATCTTTTTCATTGACGCTGAATGAAGAAGATTATTGTCTCTGTGATTTGAACAAAAACGAAGTTGGCTCCATTGCCCTTTTTTTATCAAAAAAAAAAAAAAAAAAAAAAAAAAAAAAAAAGTTGGCTCCATTCAATTCATGCATGTACTAGCTACACCTACAGAACTATTCATATGTTATGTTAAGAAACATTCATTAATGAAGTTTGAACTGACAGAGGATGTTCTTGCAAGTCTTCCTCCCATACCATGTGTGTCCGATCCGATCCTATCATGTGTTGGTTAGAGTCTTCAAATGTCTGCCCTACTCTGTAGTACTAATTCGACAAGTATATGGTCAAGAAAAACAATGAAGGAATGAGTACCCGCACGCATGCATGGGCATGGGCAGTCGGTAGTATGCTGTTCGTTTGGCTCCATGTATCCGTGACAAATGATGTTTTGTAATATCAACTTCATAGGTCCCAAAATAATGAAGTTACATAATAAAAATTGGACCGCAAATACCAGCTAGCAATAGGTAGCTAGGTGGTCAGTCTTTTTCATTGACGTTGGATTTTATTCTTTGTGATTTGAACATAAACCAAATTTGCTCCATTCAATTCGTTCATGTACTAGCTATCACTGGTAGTTCACGTAAGCCAACCCATACCATGTGTCTCCTATAGGATCCCAATGAATAACCCTGTTATGTGTTGTTGTTAGATTCTTCAAATTTTGGTGGAATCCTGCCAATGTCAGGCTTGAATCTCAACCCTTGAATGGTAGCGTAAGCCAAAATTTCTTATCAAGTGTTGCCTGTGATTGAATACCGAACAAGAAATAATTGAGTCAAAAGTCCAAAATTAATTGGTAAATCAAATATATATACCAAGATGAGTTACGAAAATAAAAATATATTTTCGTGAAAGGGCATTTCTCAGTTACCATTGTGTTGTGTTGTGTGTGCTTTTTCTTTGTTTTTTGTTTTTGTTATTTTTGTACTATTCTACTTTATGTTGTTTGCCATAAGTTATTAAGAAAATGACTTTGTTTAAGAAGAGGTATGGAAGTCTCAAATTTGTGTTGTTTTTGTGAAGAAAATGATGAAACTAGCGCGCACTTGTTTTATGAATGTTGGCGAACTCGAAGAATTTGGGATTACTTTGTTGAAGGAATTCGCTCCCGGTGGACTTATGATTCAAACGTTACAACTAATGTGAAGTCTTGGAAGGTTAATTGGGGAGATGAAAGACTTAGTCAAATTTGGAACAACATCCCGGTTGCAATATGGTGGTGCATATGGAAAGAAAGAAATGCAAGAGTATTTGAAAACAAAAGAAAAAATTTAATAAGCCTCATTAGAAATGTTAAACTACAAGCATTTTTTTGGGCCGAATCGACTACAAAAATGTTAGAGTTAACGGCGAATACGGTGATAGTTTCATGGGATTCTTTATTTCGGATATCGTGAGATTGTAGTTTTTGTGTTGGGTTGCCGAATTCTCCTTCGGCACCCTTTTCTTTTTTGCTTTCGGTTGTTATCATTGGGTTGAGGTACCCCCTTAAATACCTCATTTTCAATGAATTTTCTCTTTGACCGATCAAAAAAAAAAATGTTGTTTGCCATAAGTGTATCATTAGGAAATTTTCTCTTGTTTTCTTGGTCAATATGACATTTGTAAAACTCTATGTAATTGTAAAAGTATTTCTAGATCTAGACTAGCAAATCTGTAATTAATTTCGTTTTTAATGAAAAATCTTACTCATATATTAATGACTATAGATCTAAGAAGTCTAATGTTTATATATAACTATTGAATAACACTAGAAAGATGATAGTATACAAGTTATAATGGGGAGTTATTCTTTCATCTGGGTTTTCATAGTCATTCTTCTGAATTTGGAAAACTGTGAAATTAATGGAAACCAAAATTCTCCGAAAGAAGAAGACTTAGAATTAGAAGGACAACTCAAGATACTCAATAAGTCTCCTATCAAGACGATTTATGTAAGTTATAAACTAAAATTCTAACATACCACCTTCACAATTGTTTGTATTCTTAAAGAAAAAACAAAACAATTGCTTATTACTTATATTGAATTTCATATCAACTGACAACATCTAACAATTGTTACTTTGTTATTTTGATAGTCCTCATGGGGAGATATCTACGATTGTATCGACTTTTATAAGCAACCTGCGTTTGATCATCCTTTGCTAAAAAACCATAAAATATAGGTTGGTTTTAGTGTCTTCACATATAATTTATTACTTTTTTTTCCTTTTTTTCTAATGTATGATGTAGTCATCCTCCAATAATACCTGCAAAGACCGGAATGGTTTATATTTTTTAATTTATTTCACACAGGTGATTTAAGGTTTGTTTTTCAGATGAAATCCGATCGGGAGTTGAAAAGAGACAAGGGTGAAACGTCGATTTTTCAAACTCGCTCAGAGAAGTGTCCACTAGGAACAGTACCCATACGAAGGACACGAAATGAAGATTTAATCAGAGCCAAATCTTTGTCATTATCGACTAGACTCGTATCAGACTCTACACATGAATACGTAAACATATTTTATGTCATTATTATATTATTGTTCAGGTCAGTTGTTTATTTTGACTTTTTCCAATGTACATCAAAAAATCATTAGTTTGCAGGTGTTGTATATCAAAATGAAGGTGAAAAATTTCATGGGGCTAGCGCAAAGATTAGCATTTGGACTCCAAACGTGAACCTTGATCAATACAGCTTAGCCGAAATTTCTCTAAGACCCGGTTGGGATGATCAATACAATCGAATACATGTTGGATGGATGGTACGTAAATAAAAAATAATCCCCTTCTGAACATGAACGGGTAATGGCATCATTATATGTGATTTGAATCGTACATGTTGTTATATTTATTCTTGATTTTTGCATAATTTGACTTTAAAATTGATGTGTATTTACCAGGTCAATCCCATATTATATGACAATGATACTACGGTTCGAAATTTTATATATTGGACTGTAAGTTTTCAATCATACAATTCCTTATAATGTTTAGCTAGATTAATTATTTTTTATTTCGATTAATAAATAATGTTTCATTTGTAAGTCACGTAAAATATTTTTTAGTTAAAATCCAACTATCATTTTTTGATAGGTTGATAATGGCAAAACAACAGGCTGCTGAAACACTATTTGTCCTGGTTTTGTCCAAGTGGATTCACAAATTACTCCAGACGAGCCGGTTAATATCACGTCTACTTATGAGGGTAAAGTGTTCAGAATGCAATCCCATGTATATTTGGTAAGTAAACCATGCATACTGCAACAATATATAATTTGGTTGTCCTTGGAAAGATTGA
This sequence comes from Papaver nudicaule, assembly GCA_023529015.1. Lineage (NCBI taxonomy): Eukaryota > Viridiplantae > Streptophyta > Magnoliopsida > Ranunculales > Papaveraceae > Papaver > Papaver nudicaule. The sequence continues at coordinate 4,546 of JAJJMA010009188.1, read as the reverse complement.
TAATCCATGTTAAACAACCAGTGTCTTATTTAGTATTATGAATCATTATATTTTTTATGTTTGATGTCATTCATTACAATTGCAGAACTCTACCGAGAAGAAATGGTGGTACGTAATTCAAAACGTAACGATCGGATACTGGCCGGCAGAAATCTTTCCTCTATTCGGTGACACTGGTGTCGACCGTATATACTGGGGAGGACATTCGATGGACAATGGAAATAAACATGCTCCTCAAATGGGAAGTGGTCATTTCCCAGACGGGGATTATACTCATGCTGCCTATTTTACACAAATGCAGTATAACGATGTCTCCGGTGCACTACTAGATCCTCATAGGAAAAGGATGACAAAAGTTCTTGGTTGTAAGAAAAATGATGACTTAAACTATTTGGGGTTTGTGGAGGAAAGTGATCGACGACATACTATCACTATGAGAAATGGGGGATTTAGCAACATTCCGATTAGCAACATTTATAATTTTAGCAGCACAAATAGCATGCTGCAAATTTAGCAGCATACATATAATGTTGTTTTAAATGGGAAGTGTTGCAAAGCTTAAGTGTAGAAATCATAATAACTCCTCAACACTTTGATATGTGTTGCAACACATCCAAATTGTGCTGCAAATTTTTGAAAACTACTATCTTCACCCCAAATTTTGATGCCACCAAAATCAACCCAATCTTTGCAACACATGAGCAGCACTAATTCAGCAATTGCAACACATCTATATTATTTTAGAAATTTTGGAAAAGCAAAAATGAATTTAATGATTTTAGGTAATTGTTTGGAACCATTTAAAAGAGCTAGAACCCTAGGATAACTTAAGCCCCAGAACCATCTGATGGGAGAACCAGAATACGGGAACCACTTTAAAGTTTAGAACCAGAATGAATTAAAACTGCCTAGTCAGCTACCCCAATCTTAAACTCCAGAACCATATGACTGGAGAACCAGAATACTGGAACCACTTTAAAGTTTAGCACCAGAACAAATTAATCTTGAACCATTTTACTTTTGGAACCAAATATTGCCTTAACCATTTTCTACAAAAGATTAATAACTTGTTTGGATACAAGTTGACTTTTTCCACCTCAGATCTGTTTGAGCTTTTCTATATACAATATCAATGGGATGAAGTAAACGATTATCGGAGCAAGGGAGAGGAAGGTTAATCCTCTTTAACCCACTGATCATAGTTTCTCACACAGTGTCTTAGGTTAGAATACCAAAAAGTTGAATACTTGAACAACAGTAGTCCACAAAGAAGAAATATATATAATTTAAACTCGTAAATACCAAACATAATCCATTCATTTGTCTAGTCTGAGATGATTCATCTTACAAAAGCTAATATACATTTTTTGTAATATACATTTTTCGTAACGGAAGAGCTAATACATGGACACGCCTAAGCGAACTCCATCTCGGTAAGAATCCATTTCACGTAGTCTTCCTTGAGCCTGATGACCCGCAGAAAAATTGGCGAAAATCACAGTTCACAAAGATCACTCGGTTGCAACTGATGCACGTGTACCAAATATCATCGCCAACTTTTGGTATTCGGGACAACCAAAGACATGAAATACCTTATCTCGTGGAAATCCCAATGAGTTAGTAGACAATTTGTAGATATGATTCACAAATTCATGGAATAGAACCTGCCAATGAAATCGTATATATACGCAGTCAATGCAAATGATAATGGTGATAAAAAACAGTATGCTCAAATAGGTCAGACCTATGATGGATGAATATCATGATTCATGAGCCTTACTGGAAATTCATAACATGGTGTCACTAAAATGTGTTCCACTCTCCAGGAAAATACCAATAATGAACTCTAAGTTTTCCCGGCTCAATCTCAGTACTAATTGTTCCTTTGTTCCTAGACGGGGTGTTTTATCTGCTAAGAACAGTCCTTAAAAGACTTCACCTTACGATTTAGAGTCTCGTCACTGAAAAAATGGCTATTGGGTGCATCTCCTAGACAAAGAAATTCTTATCAGAAGGCCAAATAAGGTACACTTTAGGCAAGTCCTGTACAGACAAATTTTATGCAAAACATTCTTGCATAATGCTAAACTCAGGAAGTGGGTTTAGCATAACAAAAAACTACTCCTTCCCTTCGCAATCACATAAAACATATATGCATCCTGAAGGTGAATTGGAAACCTTAGGACACTTCTCTAGCACACATGTGTCTCAACAGAAAACAACAACAATTCACACACAATAAAAGATATCTCCCTGAAATCATCTCAGATGTGCTTATATTTTATTTTCTTAAAAAATGCTCGCGTCTAAGCCCCCTATTGTTCCACAACGTTATCCAAGTGAGTTGAAAGGCAGTCATATGCAGTTATAAGAGAATTTTAGTTTCATTCACGTAGAACACAATAGTTAATTCTCACATTCATAGGTGAAAGCCTAAATGAAGTATACCTAGCTAGGCCTATAGGAAATAGTATTAATACCTTTTCACTACTCCAGAGCAGCCTCCACAGGACATAGCAACCTTAAGTACCACCGTCTGCAAATGAGCGAAAAGAGTCAATTACGTATATATATCCACAAGAAATTGTCCGGAATATCTCAAAATTTCAACTTTGATCCCTCGCAAGTGCGAGATACAGTCAATTCCCCACGACTTTAACATCTCTACCTAATAAAGGACCGCACATCAAACCGCAGACATAGGCATAGACTATGGATTTCAATGTCCACGACTTCTCACTGAATGCGAGATCAACAAAGTGTAGATACTTGAGGTTCAATTGAATGCGACAAAGATACCAAAAATGTGTCGACACAACGATGAGTAAATCTATAAGAACAAGCATAATCGACCAAAACATAAAGAAATGTCTAGACGGCTAGCACACCTTTCCTTAGACAGTAACCATATAAGCAACCAAAAAGAATTTTTCAAAGATTCAATTACACTAACAAATCAAATGAATTGAACCAAAATCAAAAAGATGAAAATATCTCCAAAATTAATATGATAATCAATTTTTAAGATTTCAGAGAAAACACCCTAGAAAAGAAAGAACAGAAATTGAATCAAAAAATCCATAATCATCTAACCTTTAATGGCGTCACCTGCTATGATATCTTCTTCACAGCTATCCTTGATTTTATGGGAAGATAAAATCAAGAAAAAAAAAAACAACAGCAACAAATTAAAATCAACATACACAAGATAAAATTAGGGATTATTTAAAATCAAACCATAGAAAATCCTAAGCAACTTTAATGGTAATCATTCATGGGATGGTTGATTATTTAGATCTAATTAAAGGTTTCGAAAAACAAAATGGATTCAATCGAAACTAATCAAAATTGACAAGTACTGACCTAAAATTGATTTGCAGCATGTTTAAGATCTATAACCTAAAAAATGAATCGAAGAATCAAGAGTATCTTCCTTGATTCATCTAATTTATCTATTTCCATGGTGTTGGTTTCTTAGAAAGAGCGGAAAAGGAACCAGAACCCTAACCGAAAAAACAAAATTGGATTCAATCGAAAACCAATCGAAATTGACAAGTACTGACCTAAAATTGAACAAGGGGGAGAGACGAGAGATTTAGGAAGAGAAGAAGAAGATGGAACCAGAACCTGGCAGAAGAAAAGAGAGACGAGAGATTGGAAGGTTTTCTTTGGTGTTCTTGAAGGGGAGGAGAAAACGAAGAAGGGAAGAAAGATGGGAAAAAAGAGAAGAAGAAAAAAGAGATGATAAGGTCGAGAGATTAGAGATAAGGTTCGGTCATGGTCATGGTCATGGTTATGGTCTAGGTTGACTGGGTGCAAATAAAATTGTGGGTTTTAATAGGTCAAATAATTGGGTGTGCAAAATATATTTGCAACACCACCTGTTGCAATTTGGAAGAGAATGATACAGTTTGCAACATCCTGTTGCAAATCGGAAGAGGGTGATACAGTTTGCAACATCCTGTTGCAAATCGGAAGAGGGTGATACAGTTTGCAACACCACCTGTTGCAAATCGGAAGAGGGTGATACAGTTTGCAACACCCTGTGTCATTTTGATGTTTTGTGTTGCGAAACACAAATGAGTCAAATTTTGATATATGAAAATTATTTTTATTGTTCTAATGGACATATTATTTTATATATTATTATGGACATATTATATTTTATATTTTATTTTATGAAAATAAAGATAGAACTCACTCGGAGCTTCGATCTTGATATTTTTTGATAAAATTTGACATATGAAAATTATTTTTATTGTTCTAATGGACATATTATTTTATATATTATTATGGACATATTATATTTTATATATTATTTTATGAAAATAAGGATAGAAGTCACTCGGTGCATCGATCTTGATAGTATGTCGTTCTACCACGTTCGAAGCTCGAATCGACAATTGAGCTCCATATTTATCAGTTTCCATGATGGATTCTGATAAATTTGAGGATAGAACTCACTTGGAGCATCGATCTTGATATTTCGTATGTCGTTCTACCACGTTCGAAGCTCGAATCGACAATTGAGCTCCATATTTATCAG
>JAJJMA010009184.1:0-12310 GCA_023529015.1 Papaver nudicaule | reverse complement strand
ATTCTTCTCGCCGAAAATGCCATACCACGTTCTCCACTAAGTCTTTACTGCGCCACATGCCCTTCTCTCAGCTTCCGTTACGCCACGTGTCCTTCATGCAGCCTTCCTCACTTTATGACTTGTAACCGTTGATGCCCGTAATCTCCGCTACTTCCCCACGATTGGTAACCGCCGGGCGCCAGTTACTCCTCCTTCTCCTATAAATACTGGAAAATTTTGCCTTCACCTCTTTACCTTCTTCTTCTTCTTCTTCACTCGAGCAAAGTTTCAGAGTTTCCCCAAAACCCTAATTCCTTTTCTGCTGCTGTTACTTCATCTTTCTTCACAGATTCCTCCATCAAACACTTTACCGTCATTTTGTCTTCATCTTCCTTCTTATCATTGTGTGAAATCCGTGCTCCCACCTCCTTTCTTCATTGTTCTTCCGGGTTCGTTCATCTTCTCCGGTTACTTTTATTTTTCCGATACACCGTAGAGTTCACCTGGGTCTTTACTTTCCATTATTCATGGCTTCCACAACTCAAGCTTCTTCCAGTTCTACAACCCCCGCTACTCAAGTTTCCAACTCGCCAATCACTGAGGTTGAGTCTCCTTCTTCTCCTGCTGCTACCAAAGTTCCTGCTCGCCCGTCCTGGAAAAAATGGGCGGAGTATTGCGCTTATGATAAAATCTTCATCGCTCCTTTGACTTTAACGCCTTTAAAAAGGGTGACCAAAGCTACTACTCCCACTACATTGGAAGATCTTCGTACGCCGGAACAACATGGTGAGGGTGCCATAACTGCTTATGGTACACTCAAAGCTGGGAAGGCGGATTTGTTTCCTTTGTATGATCCCACTGATACTTTTATGTGTGATCTCTTCTTGGCGATAAAGAAAAGTCCTTTTCAACTTACGGCGAATGCGATTCGCATTCTGGTGGAGTGGAAGCTTCGCCGTAGCAACAAAACCAATTATCCAGATCTGTTCGAAGAGGGAAAATTTCCTCCAGAGGCGTATACTGTTGAAAATTTTATGAAGCAATACGATGTTCTTCCTTCCTCTGTAAAGGGCGAGCCCTGGGCTTATCGCTTTGTTACCAAGAAAAAGTTTGCAAAGAAACCAGAAGAAGTCATGCTTGGTGCTGCAGACGCCAAAGAAATTACAAACAAGACTGTTACGGCGAGGAAGAGTTCCGAGACTGGCTGGACCAACCTGCCTTGCTTACTTGAGGGTCCCTGGTTGCTGGGATGGCATGATGCCGAAAAATCAATCAAGCGACTAGATTTTGAAGAAGAACACAAACGCTTCAAAGATCATGACTTTACCCATTTGGATTGGGCGGAGGAAAAAGACTATCTGGACGCCGATGGCAAAATACAGGTAGATTCTCAGGGTCAGTGGGTGATTCAGACCAAAAGGTCTACCAAAAGGAAGTCTTCTTCCCAGGTAATATTTACTTTTAGTGAATATATATCTATATTCCTCTCGTCGAGCTCCGAGAAAGGCATAATTGAAGATCTAGAAACAAGCATACTGAATTCTAATTTTTTAAAATATATCACATGTATTTTAAAAAATATATATCTATATTTGCCTCTGCTTGTTTCAAGGTCTGATAAGTGTGCCGCTTATTTGCAGAGTACTCCCACTCTGACTCCTCAAGAAGAACTCCGCCAAACCTTAAAAAAGATCAAGTTGGATGCTGCTGCCGCCGGGAATTCTCAAGGCGATGCCTCTGCTAACACTGGAGGTGCTGTGCCTCAGTCTTCCGCTACAGTACTGCCTCAGCCAAACTTACCTAGGACTCGGCGATCGACTTCTGGTTCCACAACTCCTTCTTCAGAAAAACCTCCCATCAATCCAAGGGATAAGACCCCTATTAACCAACTTCTGATAACCATTCCCGAAGAAAAAAGTGGTGATATAATAATGACTGAAGCCGAACCTGAGAAGGAAACTCCCAAAATTTCTTCCGAGCGGGAGCCTATCATTCCTCCTGCCAATGTTTTCATTCCTCCCGCTGGGAACGCTTTCACTCGTCCTTCCGGAAGTTCTAATTCTCCTCTCGCCCTTACAAACCTTCACGAAATGCCATTCGGTGATAGGGATTCTAGACTCCCGAGAAGGAGTGACACCGGCATGGTAGTAAATAGTCTCGCCGAGTCTTTTACTCGTTTGCTCTCTTTGGAAGAAGAGAAAAACAGTCCTGCTGCTCGCTATTACGCCGCTATGTTAAAGTACGCTTCAACAGGCCTTGCCCATTCTTCAAGTTTAGCCTCTGTGGCCCAGGGGTTGACTTCCCAAGAACATTTTTTCATGGCAGCAGCGGTAACTACTCGTTCCAACATATCCTTATTGTCTAGCTATAATAACCAGATTTGCTGACTTTTTCCTTTGTTTCTGCCTCAGGCATTTCAACATTGCTTGAGTTTGATTGATACCTTTGATGTACAAGTCGAGATGGTGAACTTCCTGACTGGTGAGAACGAGAATCTCGAACGCCAGCTGAAGGCGAAAGAAGCAGAAGCAACAAGATTGCTTAATGCTAGCCTCAAAGAATCCACTGAGCGTGGAGAACTTCAAGGTACTTTCCTCCTTAGATTTATAAATTAAATTTTTTTTTTCTTCTAGCTTTTCGCCGAAACCCTTAGATCTTGCCCCTTCTAAGGTTGCCGTCAACATTCTGACACACAACTGAAGCGAGCTGAAACCGAGATAGATAACTTGGCGAAGGCTAATGCTAAAAAGTGCGATATGTTGTACGGCCAGACCAAGACTATTGAGCGGTATCGCCGAGAGTTAAATTATGTTAACGAATTAAATGTTAACCTTGATAATCTTCTCAAAGTTTCCCAAGCCGACTTAAAGTGGATGGAGAGCGAGCGAGATAATGCCCGCCGGCTAGCTGAGCTTAATAACAAGCGCAAAGAAGCCGCAATTGTGGACCATATGAGGGCCAGCTCCTTACGTTTGGATGAGAAAGCGAGAGCTGATAAGCTTGCCTCTCGCCTGAACACTGCCATTTCTGAAAGGGATTTTGCTGAACATGAAGCACAGCGATGAAAAGATTTCTGTAAGATTCACGGCGATCGTGCCAGAGAACTTGATAATCAATTAAAAGCCCAACTGCGGCAAATGGCCACAGTATCCGGTTCTTCTGTAAATGCTAAGTTTGAGTCCCATCTTCAACTCCTTGTAGAAGCCCAAACTGGTGCTTGTAGGCACGTGAGCGAGTTAGAAGGTAGATTTCTAGGATGTTCTTCCGCTAGCTTCTTCATATTGCCTCAGTCTCTAACTTCTTATGTCTCACTTTCAGGGCGAGTCAAACACTTAGAGGAAGAGTTGAAGAAACAACAAAAGACTGTTGAGGATCACAAGCTCTGTACTGATACCATTTCCGACTTGGCTGCTAAGCTTACCCATCACAATGGTTGTGAAGAAAGGCTAGAGCAGGCTGTAGAAGCTCACCGCCAATGTCCCAATCAAATCGCTGAACTGACCCTTCAGCTCCAAGACCACAAGAAATGCCAAACCTCCATTGAGGGTCTTGAGAGTAAGGTGAAATACTTGGGCGATATTCAGAGTGGACTCCAAGCTGATTTGAGTAGAGCTCAGAAGGACCTCCTAGCAAAGGATGTTAAACATAAGGAACAATTGCTCCTGATGGATTTTATCGCCGTCCAAGAATATGTTAACAAAAAATTTCCAGAGATGGGTCTTAAGATTCCTAAGGAATATGCTTTTGCTCCCAAAGCTTCCGCCGTGAATGAGGTGGTGGATTGCGAGGGGTCCGGGTCTAGTGGCGAGGAAGAAGAAGAAGAAACGGTCCATGAAGAAGAAGAAGCGGAAGAAGAAGAAGCGGAAGAAGAAGAAGCGGAAGAAGAAGAAAAGACAGTGGATGTGCAGGGACAAGACGGCGAGGATAAATCCGCCCCTTAGTGGCTGGCCACTTTACTCTTTCTTTGTGCCTCTGGCAGCTTCCTTTAGTAGACTTCTTGTAATGAACAATCGTTTTATTTTGTGTTTTGCTAAGGCGGGTACTTCGCCTCTTTTCATTTGTGTTGCTGCCTTGTATGGATATTACCCTTAGCTTTGGTAATAGATGCTCTTTCTTTTAAATGTTGCCTTTACATTATCTTTTATTACGCTTGCTTGGTAATAGATGTTCTTGCCTCTGCAAGTGGCCTTTTAGCCTATCACTGAGTGTTTTACCTCAGCTATGCTCTTTGAGCTTTGATATGTCTTCAAAGACTTAACTTGACATTGAGTGAGTGACGGCCTGGTCTTGTACAGCCAACAATTTCAACAACTAACTGAATAGTTTCTCGGAGCAGCAGGTTTAGATCCCAGCCGTAACCATTACTTGTGCCCGTCGGCGATCTAATATAAGTAGAATGGGTTGCCCTCATAGACTTTAATACACTATAGCTTTCGCCAGAGGTGATGCTATGGCGTAGACGGATTAGCACACCGCGGTATCGCCGGTGTGATGCTACAGCAAAGGGATCCTTATTTCCTTACAAACACTTACAGATCAACAAGTAACACGACTGGCCTTACAACTAAGCCTGGGTCGGACTAACTCTTACAAGATGGTGCGTTCACTCAATGCAAGCAAGCTTTCTTCATAAGAGATCTTGGCTCTTAGTTGATTTTATTGGTTTGGGCATTATGCCTTCAAAAATGGCTCATGGCCTTAGTATCTGATCAGGGTTTTGGTATGGCTTTTTATTGCCTTGGGCATTTATGCCTCTGCGAGTGGCTTTTATAGCCTGTTGCTGAGCGTTTTGCCTCAGCCATTATGCTCTTTGAGCTTTTAAGCTTTAGTCCTCACTGTAGTTAGACTACCCAGTGAGTGGAAAATTTAAGTGGCACAGAAATTTGTTAACGGGGTTCGGCGCATGATAGCAAACCTACGTCCCCGGATCTTATTCGCTGTTGTGTTACATCAGTTAATAAGATTTCTTGGGTATTATACCCGCCCAAGACTTCGGACTTTACATTGTTCTCCTCAAGGATAGTACTTCTTAAGGAACCTGGCGTTCCATGGATGTTCCAGTTGTACGCCATGCTCGTCAATTAGTATATACGCTCCTGGCCCAGCTACTCTTTTGACCACATATGGGCCATCCCATACAGGTTCCAGTTTCCTGCATCCTTCTCGCTGAGAAGGGGGAACTTCTCGGAGTACCAGCTCGCCGGGTGAGTATTCTCTTGGAATCACTCGCTTGTTATATTCCCTGGCTAATCGCCGATGGTAATTCTCCATGTGAGTAAGGGCGATCAAGCGCTGCTCTTCTAGATCATCTAGCTTGGCTAGGATTAGATCTGTATTCAGATTCTTTTCCCACGCCTCATGCTTTGTAGTGGGCAGAATTACTTCAGATGGGAGTACTGCCTCGGCACCGAAGGTAAGTAAGAAAGGAGATGCCCCAGTTGCTTCTCGAACCGTAGTTCTATATGACCACAAGACATTGTGCAAATGCTCACACCATGCCTTTTTATGCTTTTCCAATCTCTTCTTCAGTCCCATTCCAATAGTCTTATTGGTGGCTTCTGCCTGGCCGTTACTCTGAGGGTATAAGGGAGTTGATTTTCCCAACTTGACGTTGTAATGAGCGAGTAACTTCCTTATGTTGTCGCCAACTAACTCTTTTCCATTGTCTGTACATATCTCCGCCGGTACACCAAATCTGCAGAATATGTTCTCCCAGATGAATGTGAATACTTCTTGTCCTAATTTCTTCCGGATAGCTTTAGCTTCACACCACTTGGTAAAATAGTCTGTCGCCACAATAATGTACTTCCGCTGTCCAGAGCCTGTAGTTAGTGGACCAATAATGTCAATACCCCACTTGGCAAATGGCCAAGGGCTAAGCACTGAGTTTAAAGATGTTGCCGGCGCTTTAATTCTTCTTCCATACAGCTGGCATGGCTTGCATCGCTGAACATATTCCTTTGCATCCCTATTCATCCAAGGCCAGTAATATCCTTGCATTCTGACCTTCAAGGCTAGAGCTCTTTGGCCACCATGATTTCCACAGTCTCCTTCATGAATCTCCTTTAGTAATTTATTACCTTCCTCGCTTGACACGCATCGCAGAAGTGGTCCAGAGAATGACCGGCGATATAAGATTCCATCTCGAAGTTCGTAGTTCGCCGAGCGACTGATGATCTGATGAGCCAAGATTTGATTTCCTGGTAAGGTTAAGCGGTCTAAATAGTACCGTATCGGCGATCTCCAATCTGTTTCTGCTGATTCTTCAACACTTGTCGTTAATACTTCCCATTGCCTTGGTGCTGTTACTGATGGTTGCTTTACCCTTTCAATAGCTATTGAAGGAACATCTGGGTCCGTCATCATCGAGGAGATAAACGCCAATGCATCGGCGTGCCTGTTATCTTTTCGGCAGATGTGGCGAAACTTGATACCCGTAATCCTCTGGGCGTACTCCCTAGCAAGTTTCAGGTACTTCTGCATATATGGGTCTGCTGTCTGGTATTGTCCAGATATTTGTCGAATCACCAACTGAGAATCACTTGTCAATCTGACATTGCTAATTTTCATTTCTATGAGTATCCGCATTGCATGAATGACTGCTTCGTATTCTGCCTCCTTATTAGTCGCCGGGAATTCTAACCTTAGCGAGTGCACTATCCTTGCTCCTTTCGGCGAGATAAGAACAATTCCAATTCCATTTCCTTCTTTATTTGACGAACCATCTACATAAACCTCCCATCCATCAGGCCTGCATTTCAATAAATCTGGAACTTCATGCTCTTGCTCATCCAAGGAGGATGGGATTTCTTCTATCTCTTCTTCTTCATCAATTGGGAAGTCAGCGAGAAAATCTGCTATAACTTGAGACCGCTGGGCTGTGCGTATTTCATACTGGACACCGAACTGTTCGATCTGCTGGTTCCACTTGGCGATGCGCCCCACTCGCTGAGAGCTGTGCAAGATAGACTCTATTGGAGTTTTTGTGAGGACCACAATGGGGTGAGCATGAAAATACGGGCGCAATCGCTGAGATGCGAAAACCAAGGCCAAGATCAACTGCTCTATTTTAGTGTAATTCTTCTCCGCTCCTTGCAACGTTCTACTGATATAGTATATGGGTGTCTCTCCACCTTTGGTTCTTACAAGTACTGCACTTATGGCAAAAGGTGTTGCGGCGAGATATACTCTGAGCTCCTCGCCATGCTCTGGCGGTTGAATTGCTGGGAGAGTGGCGAGATACTTTTTAATACCCTGAAATGCAGCTTCATGTGCCTCAGTCCAGTTGAACTTTTCTCCTTTCTTCAATGTCTGAAAAAATAGCTTACACTTGTCCGAAAATCTGGAGATGAATCTGTTGAGAGACGCCAAAGTCCCATTGAGTCGCATGACATCCTTTACAGTTACTGGCGAAGGCATCTCTATAATTGCCTTAACCTTGGCTTGATCAGCTTCTACTCCCTTCTTTGTGACAACATATCCCAAGAATTTTCCTGAAGTTACACCAAAAACACACTTCGCCGGGTTGATCTTTAGCTTAGTGATACGCATATGGTTAAATATTTCTTTGAGGTCTTCCACATGAGTTTGCTTCTTTTTGCTCTTGACAAGCATGTCATCAACATATACTTCCATCGTCTTCCCAATCCATTTCTCGAACATTTTCTGTGCCATCTCTTGATAAGTAGCGCCAGCATTCTTCAATCCAAACGGCATCCGAGTGTAACAGAATAACCCCTTAGTGGAGAAGAAAGCTGTATGCTTCTGATCTTCTTCCGCTAGAGGTATTTGGTTATATCCTGAGTAACCATCCATAAATGACAGCAACTCGTGACCTGATGTAGCGTCCACAGTCTGGTCTATACTCGGCAGTGGGAAACTATTCTTGGGACAAGCTCTGTTAAGGTCACTGAAATCAATGCAAATCCTTACTCCCTTGTTCTTCTTTGGTACCACGACCATGTTGGCTATCCATTGTGGATATTGCACTGGTCTTATTATACCAGACGCCCTCATTTTGTCAATTTCCGCCTCCACGGCCTCTTTATAAGCTGGAGCCAATTTCCTTATTCTTTGCTTGAATGGTCTGACCTTTGGATCAATATCAAGCCTGTGACATGCTATCGCCGGATCAATCCCTGGCATCTCATTCATGCCCCAAGCAAAGACATCAACATATTCCCTGAGTAGTGCTATTAACTTCGCCGACTCATCTTCAGTTAAAAGAGTACCGACTTTTACCATCTTCGGCTCCTGCTCATCGCCGATATTAACATCCTTAGTAGGTTCCACCGCCGTGAAATGTAGCTCTGGTTCTCCCATCGGCGATGGTTCCTTTAATTGCTATAAGGTTTTATCTCCTGCCTTCGCCGAGTCTTCAACTGAGTTTACTGAATGTACATATGTGGTTGGGTTGGCGATGAAGTCTAGGATTTCTTGCTCCTTAATCGCTTCCTTGCCGAGCTTCTTTTTCTCCGCCAATTTCACCTTTCGATTTTCTCGCATTTGCACATCCGCCGAATTGCATGCTTTGGCCACTGATAAATCTCCAACATACTCGGCGACTCCAAAGGGTGTAGGAAACCTTAGGCGCTGATGATAAGTAGAAGGGACTCCCTTTAAACTGTGAAGCCATGGTCTCCCCAAAATTGCTGCATACGGCGAATCAACGTCCACAATGCAAAGAGTAGTATTCAAGAAGTACTCGTCACAAATTTTCACTTTTAACTCAATCTCGCCTTTAGGCTTAGATGCAATGCCATTAAACCCATAAATGTTGTATGAGGATACCGTCGGCGAAGGTATTTTCTTATCTTTTGCTCTCATCGCCTCAAAGGCAGTGTTAAAGAGGATATCCACAGAACTTCCCGGATCAATAAGCACCTTTGGCAACCTGAATCCTTCAATCTGAATAGTGAGAACCAGAGGGTTGTTATGACTCCTTCCTTCTGGGGGGACTTCTTCGGCGGAGAACCCAACACATGCTTTCATCCATTCTTGCAATGGCTCTTGCTTAGCGGCGACACTACAAATCTCATTTCCCATTCTATCTCGCTTATGAACTCGAGACATGACATTATCATGAAATTCATCCCTAGTAATTTTTGAATGCACAATGGAATAACAATCTAACTCCAGCAAGTCCCGCTCAACCTTAACCTCGTACACATTTGGAGTGTGAACTGGAATAGCCTGAATTGGCTGAACCATGACAGGAGGTGGCGGTGGCAACTCTAGGAATTCTTCAAACTTCCCCATACGGATAAATCGATGAACTTCTTGCTGTACGCCGGTACAATTTTCAGTGGTATGACCATGAAACTGATGGAATTGACAGAAGGAATTCGTATTTGTCGGCGGGACCCTTGGGTTTCCTCTGTTTCAATTTGCCCAAATGCATCTGTATAAGAAACACGTAACTTAGGTAGAGTAACATCTTGGAATGGCTGCTGGTTGCCTCTGCCAAATTTTCTGTTATCTCCATTATATCTTCTATCACCATTCCCATTTCGCCGGTTATCTCTTCCTCCACGTCCATAGTTTCCTGCTGGCTTGCCTCGTCCATCATAGTTTTCTCGCTTCTGCGAATTCCAATGTTGTTCGGCGGTAACTTGCTGTGGCTGCTTTGCCGCTTCTGGTACCACTATCGCCGATGCGGGGTTCTGCACCAATTTCCGCTGTTCCGCCTTCAACCATTCTTTCTTGATTTCTTCTTGATCTTCCGGCGAAAGACTGTTGATCGAGTGAATTTGCTTTGCTCTCTCCTTCTTTTGGCGTAACTCCTCTTCTCGGATTTCTTCATAGTTCAACCACTCATCCTGCATCGCCCTCAAGGTTTGCAAGTCCTTCGGCATGTCCCAAAATAACTTTTGATACAATTGGTCTGTTGTCTCCATACCACTAAGGAATGATCTTATCTTCTCCTTTTCTGATACTTCTGACCCAACTTCACTGCTTGCCTTTCTCCATCTTTGGATGAAAATTTTGTAAGACTCCAAGTGCCTTCTCTTTATGTTGAATAACCTTTCTATGCCCGGCCGACTTCTATTGTTCTGGATAAAAGCACGTAAAAACTTGGATTCCAATTTCTCAAAATATTTGATTCTTCCTTCTTTAAGCCCATCAAACCAAGCTAAAGCCTCCTCCTTAAGTGTGGCGGGGAAAGCCATACACATTATGGGGTCTGACCCTACCCAAGCTGCCATGTCTCGCCTATAAGCCTTTAAGTGCTGCGAAGGATCTCCCGTTCCATCATATGTGGAAGTGAATTTAGGTGTAGAATACTTGGGAGATACAAACCCGTATGTAATACTTTCATGAAAGGGTGTTTTTTGTGCTTCCGACAATGCAACCTTGTACTTTGCTTCCCTCGAAGATCCACTCATCGCTTCTACTTTGTGCTTCAATCGGCGAAGGTCCTTCTTCAACTCCTTATCTGTTCCATGCTGTCGCTTAGAACTGCTGCGATCTTTGTCATCTTTCCCAGGTATGTTCAACCTTCTGCCTCTTTCATCATATTTTGCTGTTGAATCTGACACTTCTGGCGTACTAGTTCCACTCTTTTCTGCTCGGCGAGTTGTATGAGAATTTGAGTAAGAGTGCGCATGGGACCCATGACGAGATGAATGTGAATGAGAGGTATGGCGAGTCGAATGCGAGCGGGATGTATGACATTTATTTTGCGCCGCCAACAATTCTCTATGACTCTGAAGCACCGTCTCCATTTGCAATTGCATTTGTCTTTCGAATTGACTAGCCTGCCTGTTGTTGGCCTCAAGAATTTGCCTCAGCAAAGTTTCTGTGGTATTGGTGGACCCAGTGTTATCTGCTATCACTACTGGGCGAGTTACTGTAGCTCCCGGTACTATCGCTGCACCATTTCTGCTAGCTGCCTGAGTAATCTCCACTGGTACAATTGGTTCTTCCGCCGCCACTGGGACTTCATCCGCCACATGCTGAGTCTCGCCGTCGTCTTGTACCAACTGCTGCTGAACATTGGTCGCCACATGCTGCGTTTCACCGATACCTTGCATCAACTGCTGCTGAACACCGGCCGCCACTCTACTTCCTGCCATTGCGTTTTGAGTTACTTCCCTTGCATTCGATGTCTCTCCTCTAGTGAATCCACCGCCACCTATCTGCTCGCCGCAAGCATTTGCTTCCACTGCGCTGCTGATTCTTGTCAGCATTGGGTTAGGCTCAGGTGACCTTTCTGCATTCTCAAAACGAGTGATATCCTCCATGTAAACTTGCTCTTGGCGAGTCACTCGTTGTACTGGTGATCGGCGAGACGTGCTTGCCAAATTAGGATCCGCTGGACCAATTGGCCCTATCGCCCTGCTTCTAGTGTTGTGACCACTGGGACCTGTCGCTGATGTAGGAGGGATAGGGTGCCGAGGAGGCCTACCCGCCGGAGCTTTATCGCTTCTTCCTCTAGGACCCATTCGCCGAGGATCTGTAAAAGAAGACCAACACACTTCCTGACAGTATTGCTCTGTTAGTACTGTGGGTAAATGCCAAATAAGTTAGTTGGGTTACTTTTCAGAATGTTGATGAATGAAAGACAAAAAGAACAACTTTAAGCCATGTGATGTGCAAGTGATGACCTAATCATGACAACAATTGCAAAAACATCCTATGATACTATGATTTTCGAATCAAAAGACAGTACGGCAGATGTTTTTAAGAATGTTTTTGAAATGAGTTTAAAACATGATTTCCTCCATGATTCTATGATTTCACCTACTCGCCGGAAAATATGCTTTTTGACGGAAATATATATCTATATTTGCTTTTTCCGATGGGATCTACACCCAAAAATGAAATTTTTCCTATCCTTTACACTGATTTTATCCACTGCTCATGTGAAGAATGTAAAATATGTGATAAAATTACCAAGCCAAGCCAACTAACACTTGCCTATAATCATAATGACGCTTAACACAGCCTAATTTCCATAAATGGTAAAAAATGTCTACTGAAAACCAGATCCACCGCCATAACATACTAAAAATATTCTATACTTTCTAATCTCAGTAATACTGTTCCAAAGAATCCTTGTAACAAGTTGCATAATACACTATGTATAGCAAAACGAAAGTAAAATCATGAAGAAATTTCACACGGCCAGCATAAGATTCCCAAAATAGTATGAAAACTTTGCTAAAACATCACGGCGAGCTCTAAAACTCATATTTCATACCATATATAGAAACAAGAACATATGAAAACATCACAAATCCTACTCAAAATCAAGAAAAACACAAGTTCAAAACCTTTTCCAGCGCCAAAATGTAACTGTGTAAAATCCCATGGGTTAGATCTTACACAG
>JAJJMA010009167.1:0-11156 GCA_023529015.1 Papaver nudicaule | reverse complement strand
CATTTTAAGTGATAGGAATTATTAGTATTTTGAGAAATTAATTGATTATAACGCTATATTTTCCGAGACGTCAACTTAAGTCCTAAATCGTCTTGTGCAATATTTAGAGAAGTCATAGAGAAAAGTTGCAATAATTCGGTATGCATAATAGTGATGGAATCTTGAATCCTAGGTTTTCTTTCATTTGTTTGCACAACTATCAATTTTAGTATTTTTATTGTTTTTAAGTTTTAAAAATCACCACCTTCAACCCTTTGTTTTTAGAGTTAAAAATTACAATTTTAGAGTCTCAGTGGAACGACCCGTACTTGCATAATATCTCATCGATAGCCGTGCACTTGCGGTCTACAACATTTTTAATCACAACAACGAATAACCACAAGCATCAAGCATACGTGAAGTTTCTCTGTGGAATTGATCGTAAACTATTTTCACTTAGGTGAAAGCTTGTTGTGGTATATTTGTGGGATTTACTTAACGACTATAAAGACTTCTCTTGAGAGTTGGGAAGCACATGTAGGATATTGAGACCTTAGTGGTTGAAATCAGATTAACTTGTAACCTTGGTAACCTGATCACCTTCTTTTTCATTCTACGGTCATTCGCTTCTGCAATAAAGTCACTCAAGAACTGATACGCTATACACAGGGATGAAAAGAAGTAACGCACGGCTGCACTCGGTGTTGTAAGACCTAGTTAGCTCCAGTTGTATAAGCTTCTTAAGTGATTCTTCGTTTACAACTGAGGTAGAGAAAAGTTGGGCATAGTTTACTTTTCAGCCCCCGCTTGGAAGTAGATTTCCGTATGACCTGGAGCAATCCGAAGGAAGTCACTTTGTGTATGTCAAAATGATAGAGGACAGTTCAAACATACAGTTGATAATTGAGATTGCAAAGCCGGAATTATTGACACAAGCCTTTAACAGCGGTTAAAGAAACTCTTAGGCTTGTAAAGGACGTCAGCTAGGGGAATCAAGTGCGTGACAATCTGTGGGGGATCTAGAGACGTAAGGAGTGGGACAGTAGCCAGTTCGCTTGGAA
Organism: Papaver nudicaule; assembly: GCA_023529015.1. Lineage (NCBI taxonomy): Eukaryota > Viridiplantae > Streptophyta > Magnoliopsida > Ranunculales > Papaveraceae > Papaver > Papaver nudicaule. The sequence continues at coordinate 10,116 of JAJJMA010009167.1, read as the reverse complement.
GGCTAAAATTGGTCTCTGCTACATCCTAGACCGAAGTCTTATAGTAGGCTAGTGTTTGTAGACAGTTTGTACTGTGCGGTGTTTAATCTGGAGGAGGTTCCGAGGTTTTTCTACAGGTCGTAGTTTCCTCGTTAAAAAAATCTCTGGTGTCTTGTGTGCTTTACTTTCCGCATTATATTCTCTGATTATATAATTAAAGCAAACACAAGAAGTACGTTATTGTTGACCTGATTGTTGACCCCGATCCATCCAAAGGATTTACCAACACTCTGTCCTGCGTATGAATGATCACTTGTGATCCAAACTCAGGTTAAACAGATTTGGATATTGATTTTTGAGATCGTCCAGATCTGAACATAAGGCTCACGAGCCCAAACGAAAAATTGGTAGTATTTCGGTACCCCTGCTTTTTCACAAAGACCTATTGGTCTGGAATGATCTGGTTTTGTTGGGTTGTCATTCTTCGGAATCAAAACGATGTTTTTGTGGTTGATCGCCTGATGCAACTGATTGTGATAAAAAAAATGCTTGACCATCTCAAAGACTTGTGTCCCTGTGATGTACAAATAGAATTCAAGGAACATACTGGTAAAACCATCTGGTCTCGGAGCTTCGTCAGAACCTACGGGAAAAAAAGACTCTTTGACCTCTTCTTGTGAAACTTCTGCAAACAGCTGATCCGGTTGATAATGATTCAATCTTCCACGTACTGCACTGAACAAATCCATATTCTCAGTTGTGATTGGTGCCGTAAAGACTCTGTCAAAATAGATCACCAAAATATCCGCAACCTCCTTGGAATCCCCGTGTCTGTCTGAAGAATTATAATAAGTTAATTCTTCTATATATTGTAGCTTTGGTGTGGAAGAAAGTGGTATTTAAATCTACTTCTTGTAACCATTGTACCCTCGATCTCTGTCTCCAATAGGTGGTGTAACATTTGACTAGAAACAAATGATTGTTCCTGAATTCCTCCTCTCTTTGAAGCCAGAGTTCAAGATCGCGTCCACTGGCAGTCGCACATCTAGCCTGGGACTTCTGAATCCCCACTTTTGCTTGCCTTATAAAAGATGGCAGGTGTCCGAAGGTACTTTCATGCCATTTCTGTACTATTGTTGTCGTAGACTTAGAGACAATATTGATTCCAGGATCCAGATTGAAGTTGTGGTTCCAAGCTGTTTCAACATCTTCCCTCATTTAAGGATGTAAAAACCACAAATCCTCTATCTGGAATCTCCTGGATTTTGGTTTTTGAATGACTGTCTCCTCCAGAAGTAAGGGTGAGCGGTCTGATGACAAGCATCTATTCAACCTCTCCATAATCCAGTCTTGCCCTTGTTAATTGTTTGGTCCATGTGAAAGGAATAACATGAAAGCCCAAATCAATTAGCCAAAATTATCAATGAAATTTATAAAATTAGTTGCTTGTGAATCGGTAAAGGGTTTTCCTCCTTTATTCTCTTGTTGAGAGATAATCTCATTAAAGTTTCCCATAAAGAGCCATAATATTTGCGGTTCAACAATCTACTCCTTGAAGTGTCGCCATAGATCCCATCTGGCGGGTTGCTTTGGTGGCCCATATATACCTGTGAAGTACCAAGATGGTTGTTGTGTAACTGGTTCTATGATTGTGTCGATCATACTCTGATTTTTTATAATACTCTACACCTGAATATTAACATTCCACAATAGACATAATCCACCTTTACGTCCAATACACGGAACTGAAAACCCATCTCCATAGCCAAGTGTATTAATTACGTATCAAATAACTGATCAGAAGCCAAGTCTCTGACAAAAACAACAAATCTGGTTTGTAGTTGGTTGTATACTCCCGAAGTTTTTTAATTGTCTCTGGCTTATGGGAGCCTTGGCAATTCCATGCCACAAACTTCATGCCAACTTCTGAATATCCTTACACAATTTCAGATGTGATTACAGACCCTTGCAAACTAAATTTCATCTGCCCAATTTTCACCTTCAACAACTTATCTGGATAACCCCGTCCACAATCTTTAAGTATTGAAAATACCTCAATTGCAGAACAATCACCTCAACGAAACTGTTTCGAACGGAAAAAACTTCACAATTGCTTATCTAGTTTTTCATAACCCCAACACAGGGGACATACATCAAATACCTAAGATACAACTAATAAAATTTCGATTTACTTTACAGCGACAATTATAGAGGATACTCATCTAGCAGTATGTAATACAACTCACAAAGAATCGCATTATTGACTGCAACTCGAATAAATGGTAATAGAGAGAATCATTGACATAATACCTTGTTTGAACAAAAACCAGTAACATTCACTGCATGAAGATAATCACAACAGCACGGGGAAGAAATCTCGAGAAAATGGAGCATACCCTTAGTTTGTATTGGCTTTAATTGCAGGAGAATGAGACATGCAAGAGAAACAAGAAGCAAAATGGGGAAGAAATAAAGTGGATCGGTAATAGAAGCTCACCACTCACTTGTCTCAAAATATTCTCCTGCTAAGCTTTTGTATGGAAACAAGATGCCAAATAGCAATACTGCATGTTATCCTCCATGGTATACACCCCTATCCCACCATACTTGATGGGAAGTGTAGCAAGCATTTGTTGCAGGAGACCAAAGCCCGGTCTATCTCCGGTAACAAGATGTCTAAAAAACTGCTTGAGATGATTATCAAAAACCACCTGTGCCTCCTCAAAATATTCAGGCTTAGTAGTACGCATAGCAAAATATAACCTGGAGACACCAAAGCAGTTCCTTAACAATAAAAGCTCACCCTGAGGATCCTCGAGCTTCTGTATGGCATCAACAATGTCATGGTCTTATGAACTCTGTTAACCACCATATTCTTACAAAACTGGGGGCTCAAGCTAACAGGTCCTCCCAACAACTTTACTCCTTCTGAAGGTCTGCAAATGTTTGACGGGAAAACGCCCTCAACCAAACATCTGCTATCTACTATAAGCCAAAAGAGTTCAGTCTTCGAGAAGTTGAGATGCAACCCCAAAGAAACACCTTCTTGATGAATAATGTCCAAGGACTTGGCCACCATCAAAGTGTCCCCAACTAAGGTCCCGCCATCTAAATATCATGCTTGCAGGTCCAATGAACATGCATCTGCAATTCTATGTATTAAGGGGCGAAGAGTTAAAACAAATAACATGGGACCAAGAGGGTCCCCCTGCTGTACTCCCTGAGATGACGAAAGAGTCTTGTTCATATAATGCAATCTAGCAGGAGCTGCATAACAGAACTCTACCCACTTATAAATGGAAGGACAATGTTTTCTTACCTCTCTAATCATTGCAGACCTGCTTACAAGATTGAAGGTATTGGAGAAATCAACCAGGAGCATTTACATAGATGTCGAGTTACTCTTTGCCCCAAGAAGTCTGTTAACCGCATGAATAATGGACTCACCATCACAAGGTACCCCCACCCCGAACTGAAAGTCACTAAGGTAACTCTCCTATTGCTTACCAGCATGAGAAGCAGCAACTTTAGAGACTAAACGTATCCAAATAGTACCTACACCGATAGGACGTATACCACCTCTGGGAGTGAGCAAGAGAGTTAAAGGAGCTGAAGCTACAAACTCCCCTAAAGTCGAAGGACAACCACCTGCAAGCCATATGTTAACCATCTCGGTAGTGGAATTAATGAGCTCATCAGACACAACATCAGCAGACCCGATCAAAACATCGACTGGATGTTGGGCCACACCATTGGAGGTCACACCATTGGCTTTACAATTTCATATGAAGTTCCGGTGAATATACTCACTTGCTGATCTGCTTAAGATATTGTCATGACTGAGTTGGCACCAACTCACCTGATCCGTCTTAGACTTGCATAGTTAACTTGTGTGTTTTATGTTTTATAAGATCTTAAACTCTCCTGATTGTATTTGTATTGTCCCATAACAGACATTCAATGAAGTGGTTTCTAGTAAAAATATGGCTCATTGGTTGTGAGAATAGATGGCGTAACAGGCAGAACAGTCATTCGATGAGGTAGTTGCTGGTAAAAATGCAAAATTTTCAAATCTGGAAACTGGGAGTGGTTTCATGAGTAATGGAGTTATTGCTGAAGTTAATGGATCCGCAGTTGCAAGTGAAGACAACTCCTTACTATACGTTTTTATTATGGCAATTGGATAATGTTAATTTTTGTTCATTCTTCATAATTTTTTTTTTTTAAAGCGGAACCTATAAGTGCATAAGCAATCAACCCGGAACCCCTTGGTGTAGAGCGTTTTAGGGTAAAGCGTTTGTAGAGCGTGAGGTGGCACCACCCACCACCATCAGATATGCAGGGGGGTCCACCATTAGCGTTTTCTCTCTCTCACAATTCTATCTCCCATCTCTCACGCTCTACAAATGCTCTACCGAAAACGCTCTACATCTAGCGTTTTCGCAATCAACCACTTTCCAATGTAAGGAAATGTAAGGAATCACAAAAAGATAGAGTAGGGCAGTTCAACGTCCTTTAATCCGTTTTCCTAATTTTATATTGGTAAATGTGCAAAATTTGTGACTTACTTCCTTGCCTTGTCTGAGCTTAAGAATAGGTTGTAGACATTAATATAGCTCCTTGGCTGTTTGTATGTCATGATCATCAAAGACAAAAAATGCTACAGAACCAAGGGGAAAGTGAGATTTGTTCAAGTCAGACATTAAACATGTGAAGAGCTTTGGTATTTTTACTATAAGTTTTCTGCTCAAAGAAAAATTGAACTTATACTTGTACCATCAACTTGGTGTAAACCGACCAGTGTGTAAACTGACCAGTTCAAGGCTCAAAGAGACTCGACTGCAAATGAATCTCCTGGACAACTCCTTGTTGATTCAAAACACCACCTAATGGTCCTCATCAACCGTCACTACTCAAACACCTACATCAAAGATAAATGCAACCCGCCACAATTTTGGACTAATGCAGATCTATACAAAGATGGAGCACAAGCAAAATGAACCTAAAGTTTTGGACACACAAAAAACATTGTGGCATAATAAATTCGCCTTAGACACAGTTGTATATGTGGCCATACTATCATCTATGGCTACTAATGACGGATTTAGAATTAAATGTGGCATTACACTCATCTACGGCTACTAATAATGGGTTTAGACTTAAACCATGACCAAATGGTGCCCTAAGGCTACATGAATATAAAAAATGTGGCTACAGTAAGAGCATAAGTTTTTTTCGGCCAATAGCCACGGAAAAACGTGGCTAGGATGTAAAACCAGAAGCGTGGCCTATGTAACTTTTTGTAATAATGCAAGGTACGAATATCAGTTGTGTATAACCCATTACTTATCTTTTTACGACAAATTCGTATGTCCACTGCCTCCTGATCTTCTTGCGACTTCTCCTGATTTTTACCCTTGTTCTTTTGTCGTTCTTCCTGTAAAGCAGCTTGCTCCTCCAAAGCTCCATGAAGCAAGGTGACACAACCATTGGGTTCAGAGCACTTTTGCAAAGCAAGCTGTATAGCCGCAATCTGAATTTTTTTCTTACTTTTGGATTGCTCTTCCGTACTACTCTTGGGAAAGTAAATATGAAGAGTACAAATAGGAAAAATAAGCAACTGAACCCACAGAGAGACGTCGTTAGGATAATTAACAACCTTTTGCATGACGACATTGAAGGTTCTGGCAAAGAGAAGCTTGCAGTTAGCAGGGATACTAGCGACGACGCATATTTGGTTATGCAGAACTTGGTCCAACAACTCAAGATTGAGGCTGAGAACATTGTCAGCTGCCACATCATCATAAGCATCATTGTCCATTGCAAGTAATGGAGCCGGACATGGGATTCCATGCATCGAAAATTCCACACGTTTCCCATTCCATGGACATATAATCACTTCTCCATTATGCCTGCAAGATTTCCTTTCCATTATACAAGGAAGACATAACCACATATGCATACTTTGTAAAGTACTCTCCCAAGCTTTGAAATGTTAAAATTGTTGCAAATCATTTGGCGACAGCTCTCCTTGCTCTCCTCTTTAAGATAATGCTTATCCCGCAAGTGTTTGAGTAGAGAGCTCTCGCAATAACCCCTCTCATTTTTTTTCTGGGAAAAACTATTTTAAATGTACGAAGCGGAGTATGGAAACAAAATAAGTCACCCTGTAAATGGGTTGCAAGAACGTTGGTGGAAGATCAACCAACAGGTCAACAATGTGATTTTAGTCATGAAATTTTGTGCAAGTCTAATTTTGAAATTTACTTTTCGTTGATAACTTTATTTACATACTACGACATTTTTACAACTAAATAAAATTGCATACATTCAAATTTTCACTAACTTTAGCATTTGATTGTTGGCTTCCTGCCTCAATTCATTTTACGTAACTTCCATTTAATGTGCTCTTCAATAGAATTTCATTGTTTCTTACATAAATTTAAATTCTCGTTGTCGTTTTGAACATTTCATTGACGTAGAATCACTTCTCCATTTTCATTCTTTTTGTACCCCTCACATATTTCGTTAAGGAATTTTCAAGCTTAATTCCATTAAAATCAAATTCAATTGCGGCCTCAAGTAAAACTACAATAAAACCGATTTTGGTTGCAACTTCATGACTTGTGCCTTGAATCTAGATTGGAAATGTCGCGATTTTGAAAACATTTTTGGCTCAGGAAAAAAACTAAATTTAAAAATTTTACAAGAGAAACTGAGAAAGTAGTAGTAGATAAAGAAGTGGAGAATGTATGAATTTGAAGCTTGAAAAGTTTGATTTATATACATACAAAAGAAATTGCCGATAAGATCTAGCCGTTAGTATAGATCCCTTGAACGATCTAGTAGGCCGCTCGGACAAACATGAGCCGCTGGCGGCTTAATTTTAACCGACTGACTGTTGGAGATGCTGTTAGGGCACCATATACTTTCCAAATTTCCTCTCCTCTTCTTTTTCTTCTCCCGTCTCCTTTTTGATTATTAGCTCCTTAAATCAACCAAAATCTCTTATCAGACAGACAAAAAGTAGTATTCTAAAGACCCTTTTTTTCAGTTTCAGAAGTAACGATGAGAAGCCGGAAAAGTGTGATCGCCGATGGGGGAGTGAAGAACAAAGTCATCAGAAAACGAAGAGAAAAGAGAATTGAACACCCTTTTCAACATCTTCCTGAAGAATTCGTACTGGAAAAGATTCTGCCCAAGTTACCAGGTCTGTCTCTAGCCCACTGCAGTTTAATGAATAAGTTATGGCACAATTCAATTTTCAATGATAAACGATTTGCTACCGCTCACTTTGCTCAAAACCGAAACAAATTAAGTCTGTTTTTCAGTCTCCTCAATTATTCTAATCCGAAAGACAATGCCCTGGACGCTTGCTTTTTTAGTTTAGAGAAGAAGAACAAAAATGATCATGCCTTTAATTTTGCTTGTCGCAATTTGGTGAAATTCCAACTCAAGAATGAACCAGTAGGTTATTGTAATGGCTTAGCATGTGTTAAGATAGCCAGTGAACATGTTGATACTGTAGGCGCAATAAGCGTCATTAACCCCTCCAGGGCCGAGACGCTTGTAATCACCTATGCACCTCCATCTGTGGAATCTGGGTACATCCCCTTGTGTCATGGTTTTGGTTTTGATTCACTGTCTCAAGAGTATAAGGTGGTGCTCATTTTTACATCAATAGCCAAAGGCGAGTTTCTTTGCATGGTATTTACATTGGGAACTAATTCGTGGAGGAACATAACTACTACTACTGCTCGGATGTCACCACCACCTGGTTCTTCTCCTTTTCCTAGTCGAATGGCAACAAGAGTGTCGAGAAATTTTTGTCCATTGGCTTCAGCCACCATTTGCGGTGGTGATCTTTTTTGGAGGGTCACTAATCAAGCACTAGAAGAAGATGATAATTACAAGACTGAAATGTTGCTCTCCTTTGACCTTCACAAGGAGAAGATTCAGTTCATTCGACTCCCAACTGAATCCACTCTGACCCGGACGATGAATGAGCATCAGTACTTGGTAGCCGGTTATCAACTTCTGGAGTTTAGAGGATATCCTTGTATTGCACGTTTTGAGAAGGTAATGAATAGCAACAGTGATCATCGTTGTAATGATTGTAAGATGCATCTGTTTGTATTGATGGACAAAGTAAAGCAGGTTTGGGTCAAGGGGGAGACTTTTGATGTTCCAATGAAGGATCAGGAAGGCTTACTACCAGACTTCTGTTGCTACTTAGACCCTACTACTACTACTACTACTGCGCCTCCTGCACGTGTGCTGGCATTCTACGGTCATCTATTATTGTATTGGTTTGATGGGGAATGCCTTACATTCTACAATTTGCAAACAAAACATCTCGAGGTGGTAAGAGGCTCCCTCTCCTATCCTGCTCTTTTTCCAGCTACGATGAAAGCGTCCAAACCAGCCAGCATTGTTGGTGCTGATATTTTTTGCCCGTACATGGATTATCAGCTGGACGCTCAGGTGGAGAACTTCCATTCACTGAAAACCTTCATTCCAGAAGGAGAGGTGAGTATACGAAATCGTTTGGATGATTTAAAACAACTTGTACTAGATAAGTTACCTGCGGGATGGGTGATTACTGGAAGACATGTGAGTAAACGAAATTATTATGCTTTCTATTAGTCAGTTATGTCCTGTTGTTTGTACAATGTTCAAACTATTGTTGCTTATTTATTTACATCGATTACCTATCTGGATGTTCAAAACTGGGCAAGTTGACGACTCAAGTATGATGAGGAGAGGAGTAAATGTAAACCCTCTATTTAAGTTTCAATCAGCACTTCAAATTGCTGTTGAGCATGAAATTGCGAGGTTTCTAACTCAAGGTAACACATTAATCAAAATATTATTCAGTGGTCCGATGTTGCCCATTTATGTACAGGTCCGTCCAAATTTAAAGTGGAATGTTGGACTGAAGGAAACTATAAATCCTGCTACTGAGTATGTATCTGCATTGCAAACTGCAGCTTTGTTTTTCCTTCTTGCGATAACAACGTTTCCTTTCATAGTCACAAATGAGTTCCATGGTTGCAGAGAAAGAACTTAAACTACTATCAGGTATTGCACTTGTTTTTGTTGTTATTCTCTTACATATTTCGGGTTCAAGGGGGGGAAAAAAAACTCTCATGGCAAGCATTGGTATCCCTTTTTCATCATTCACAGACGATGTTGTTGGGTATCTTGGCTCATATGGACACTGTTATAGTATCACTTTTTCTTGCACAATTGTGTTCTTGAGTTTCTTCCTGTTTCACTTCAGTACAGTAAGCATCTGAGAGGTTTCCTTTGATATTAATCACGTTTTAAGAAAATCTCACTTTAAAATTTGGATGTTCTTCTGTGCTCAAGCAAACATTCAATTACCAGCTTTCACCAATCTGCTAGATTTGCATAAAGATTGGTCTTGCTACGATGGTACTACAATAGGTAAAGCTGTTTGGAAATATATCCCTGCGAACATTTGTTGGAAGGTTTGTATAGAACACAATGTCATTACTTTCATGGTAAAAAAAGAGAGTTGCGGATGGGGTCATTAAAATCAGTTCCTGTCATTGAGTTTCTGCTAATTGAATTTCTGTTAACCTGCTTCTCCAGGCTGATATTGCTAACGGGAGAACCTTATTGTTTGAACCTCCTTAGGTTCTCGTGGGATTTTTCGGGTTCCTCTGTAGAGTTTTCTTTTTTCCCTTCATTTGCCTTTGTGCAGTGTTTGTAAATAGCCTTCTTTCTTCAGACGAATCTATTTACCGAGCAAAATTTTAAAAAAAAATTGGGGTCTTGTGCTAAATTTTCATTAGCAAGTATCATCTGAAAAGAAAATTTGTTTCTCCCTCGAATCCATAATTGGGGTAAGTTATATCTGCATCATGTACTTGCCATAGTAGCGGCCAGGTGTAGCTCACCACTCTTGGGCCAGTTTACTGCGAGACTCGGGGTAAATTTTCTACCAGTCGAATCTTTTCAAATACCAGTCTCGTCGGGGGAATTTCTTGGTGCGTTAACTAAGAACCTCCCATCACCAGAACCTTTCCTTTCTTAAATACTTCTCTTGGACCTGTTACATACTTTCCTTTCTTACGCCTTACCTTAATTAAGAAACTTCTGGAACTTCCA
>JAJJMA010009149.1:0-14865 GCA_023529015.1 Papaver nudicaule | reverse complement strand
TCTCCAATTGATTTTGATTTTAAAACAGTATTGAATATTGAAATAAATGAGAGAATGAGAGAACCTGAGAAGAAGAAGCGGATTAAAAAAATCAGTGGGACCTCTTTTATCAGTAGAGGTCCTACAGAAAAAAAAAGACATCACCTAAATGCTTGTCCCACTGAGTTTGTTCTACTGATGTAAACCATGTTGCTATAAATAAAAAATATGTTGGATGTTATTTTATTTATATTTTTTTTTCAAGAACTCTCGTTCTCTGGACGTTATGGCTGATTATTGTTCCTGTTGATTTTCGCTTCTAATTGATTATCACTTTTAGAAAAAAAAACTCTTTTTTACCTGAAATCCATTTATCCGTGCAAACTTTTTAGATTATTTCATTTGAGCTTGAAGTGTTCTTTACTGATAAATATTCATAAATTGAATGTTTGGTTTAAGGTTTACGAAAATAATCCAACTTAGTATAAATGCCTTTACAGTTTACATAACGTCGCACAGATCCAATTCAAATAACGAAAAGAGTTGTCTTAGGAAATAATCATACGGGCAAAGGATAAAACTTGATTTGAGCAGTCTTTCAAAGCTTTTTTGTTCACAAAGAAGACATATTTTGATGCCATTATGGATGGACGAAAAGGGTGCTAGGTGACCAAGATGGGTTTTCACTATTCTAACCCTTTTTTTCTTCCTCTTATAGGTTCTATTCGTGATTCATTTTCCTCTAAAGGTAATGATTGACTAGTTGATGGCACATATAGGGCATCATCTAGACATTTCATTCAAGAGTCATGTTTCAAAGGATTTTCTTTTTTATTTTCAAATAATTCACTATCCATAGACTCCATAATTTTATTCAACCCAATATCGGTAATTTTTAGAACTCCTAACCCCTATAAGAACTAATGTGCTGAGGATACCATAAATATAGAAATTTCCTGGACATTCTTAGCGAATGATTTCTTAACATGCTTGGATGATCTACATATATTTCACACTTATGACTTGTATGCCTTATAGTGCCAAATCCCATTCCTTCAACTCAGACTCTTTCCCTACTTTACTCAAGGATCATCAAAAAATTTCAGCACCTAATTATCTAACTCACGATAACTCATAAAAAATATCATATTGGATTGCCATCTCTTGGATTCTTTTTCGTTAAACTTTTCGGGTTTATCAACTTTATTATTGTTAGGGCAAATCCTATGGTATGGATGTAAAAGCATCCATATCTTTGTGATACTCCCCATACATATATGTACATCGTGAGACACTTATAGAGATTTCTTTTACCATGGTATTATTATTAAACATCCACATGCTAGACCACACATACATTTAATTTTAGTATTATTTTAGTTTTCAAAGATTCAAATTTTCTCTCCAAGTGGATCCAATGGAATTGAAAATCAAATAAAATACATCGGGTAATCCAAAGACCGAATAATAAAACAAAAAATAAAAAAGAGTTTGTATCTGGTCATCTTATTACAGTAGAAACTCTTTAAATTAATACTCGTTAAGTTAATAATCTCTCTAAAATAATAGAATTCCGTGATCCCAACTAGGCTTGGACAAGCTAAAATTTTACTCGTTAAATTAATAATCTCTCTAAATTAATAAATTTCTCCGGTCCCAAGGCTATTAATTTAAAGAGTTTCGACTGTAGTTATTTTGTGGATATTAAAACCTTCCATAGTAGCAAATATAGGTCCATATCATGTGGAAGTGGAACATCATATGGAAGAAGAAAAATCAAAAAATGCCCTATGATAAGTATAGAGCTCGAGGGTATGAATTTGGCACTTTGGCTTTCACGACTATCGGTGAGTTAGACGAAGAAACTGTGGACTTTCTGAAACGGTTAAAGAGTTACTTGGCCAGCCACGATGCGAATGCTAAAGGTGAAAATTTTTTTTTTCATAGGTTGGGTATTGTAATTCAAAAAGGAGTTGGTGGTCAGTTTGTCGCTAGGCTACCAACTAACTTGGTGTAATCTCTTATCGTCGTGTCTTTTTGTCCATCATTTCATTGTTGATTAATTTCCTCAAACCTTCTAAAAAGAGAAGCTCCTTGTACATAAACCCCAGAAATTATCGGGCTTTTTTTATTGTCCATAAGCTGGCCCAATTGCCTAACAGTTGTGGAAGCGTTGGGCCTTGGAAGCCCAACATATATTGGTCGGTGTTGTTGTTCCATTGGAAATTCATTCATTGTGTACTGTTCTTGGAATGCTCTCAGAGTCAGTCTGCATGAAAAGTGGCCAGACAAGAAGAAGAATTAGCTCCCATCATAGTCGTTTAAGTTTACTACCCATTCGGGAATGTACCTGGAAGCTAGCTTACCACCATAATGGCTTGGTATTTTGACGCGTCTGTGAGACTTTTTTTTCTTTTCTTGCGAAGCATGCAGTTCAATATTTGCTCGAGCCTTTTAGACAACATCATGGAAATTTAACTACACCATATTGTGCTAAAGTCAGTAAAATCTTTGTAAATTCCAACTGATTAGGTACGACCTGGTATAGTTTACTCTCATGTTTTGTTTATGTTGTGGATAGTGAAGTTCACCGTCAGACATTCTATAATTTGGACTTCTGATTGACTAGGTAGGTAGGTGTAAGTAATAGAGCAATTCGCAATCGTCTATAAATAGGTCTTGTTGCAACTGATGAAATATATACAACAACACTAGAGAAGCATATTTGTATGTCCAAAGACTAGCTGCAACAACATTCATCGGTATATCGTTATAAGATCAAGTAAGTACCATGTGAGTTTCATGATCGTACACTGCCAAGTTAAGGCTTTACACATTGCGCCTGGTAGTGTTTAATACAAAGAAAAATAACAAGTTCAAGTCAAATATTATTAGTTTAATTAAGGTCTCTAATTTTTAGGAAAAAGTCAAACTTGTCTGTTTGTTTTTGAAACGGAGGGAGTATGTACTAATTGTACACATTTCCACTGTTTTTGCTTGCAAATGTCTGACACAATTTCTTTCTTTATGAAGTAGGACACTTCGTCCTAGCTCTAGTATTCTATTTTCTATAGGTTTCGTATTGGCTAGCTAGGATTTCCTTTTACTAGTTTAGATGATTCCGTTTTTTCTAGTCCTACTACAATTAGGAATTACTGAAGCCTATATAAGAAGGCCTAACATACGTTTCTGCTACGTTACTTCTTGTTAGAATTGTTAAAAGGAAAAGTAGTGTCATGATTGGGAATGGTGTTGTCGGGATTCTCTCCGAGTCTATAAACAAGTGGGAGAGAAGAGCTCCATTAACTCCGGCACAGTGTGCCCGTCTTTTACACCGAGGCATTGATGAGGAATCTGGTACTGTGACACGTATAATCGTTCAACCATCTATGAAACGTATTCATCACGATGCTTTGTACGAGGAAGCTGGTTGTGAGATTTCGGAAAATCTCTCAGAATGCGGGCTTATTCTGGGGGTTAAGCAACCAAAGGTACGTATAACCCATGAATGATGAACCTACTCTTCTCTTTAGTCTTTCAATTAATCTGACATTTTAGACTTCGTGTACTGTACTTATGCAGCTGGAGATGATTCTTCCGAACAAGGCGTACGCCTTCTTCTCGCATACCCATAAGGCACAGAAAGAAAACATGCCTTTGTTGGATAAGATCTTGGCAGAGAAGGCATCTTTGTTCGACTACGAGCTTATAGTTGGAGATCACGGCAAAAGGTTGCTTGGTTTTGGAAAATTTGCTGGTAGAGCTGGAGTTATCGACATGTTACATGGCTTAGGAATTCGTAAGTCATCAGATTACCAACCTATCTTCTAACATGTTATATACATTTATAACCTTTTCATTCGACTCGAATCTTTATGAACGTTATGCGGTTTGATTTCAGGATATCTTAGCATGGGTTATTCAACGCCTTTCCTGTCACTTGGTGCATCTTACATGTATCCATCTCTTGCTGCTGCTAAAGCTGCAGTGAGTTCTGTGGGCGAAGAGATAGCAACGCAAGGGCTGCCGTCCGAAATATGTCCGCTAGCTTTCGTATTCACTGGAGATGGCAATGTTTGTCAAGGAGCACAAGAGATATTTAAGCTACTTCCCCATACATTTGTCGATCCCAGCAGACTGTCCGAGCTCTCTAAAGTGGTAAATCGTAGTTTCAACGTTGCTTGTATAGTGGGTATCTTAGGCGTATATTGATCAACTTTTTTCCTTAAAAATTTCAGGGCCGTAATCCTGCACCAGGCAGAAGTACATCAAAGAGAGTCTATCAAGTATATGGATGTGTTGTAACGTCTCCAGACATGGTTCAACCCAAGGACTCGACTAGAACCTTCGATAAAGCCGACTATTATGCACATCCTGACGAGTACAACCCCATTTTCCATGAAAAGATAGTTCCGTATGCTTCTGTGATTGGTAAGTGATGGATCATTTGGTTTGTTTTTACATAAAGCTTGAACTGTTGATGATGTTTCTGTATCTTATTATCTGGGACTACTTCAATGTGCACAACAGTTAATTGCATGTATTGGGAGAAACGGTTTCCGCGATTGCTAAGTATCAAGCAGCTTAAAGAACTAACAAAAGACGGATGCCGGTCACTTGTCGGAATTGCTGATATAACTTGTGATATTGGAGGCTCAATAGAATTCGTTAACCAAACCACACCAATTGAGAGGCCTTTCTTCAGGTACGATCCATTTTCGAACTCATATCACGACGACATGGAAGGAAAAGGTGTCATATGCCTAGCAGTAGACAATCTTCCAACTGAGTTTCCAAAAGAGGTAAAGAAATCCATCCCTGTATTGTTTTCTTCAACTTGAATTTGAGGACATTGTGTCACATCATTCTCTAACTTGTTTTCTTCTGTGCATGAAGGCTACTGAACAATTCGGAGATATCCTATCGCAATTTGTTGGCAACCTGGCTTCTACGGAAGATGTTTCAGAACTGCCTTCTCAGTTAAGAAGAGCTTGCATTGTCAGTGAAGGAGCTCTTACACCCTTGTATACATATATCCCCCGTATAGCCAATGGCAGCCTGAAACAAAACAAATTAGTAGAACTTGAAACTGCACGCAACCATCGGAATGGCCTTGGCTGTGTAGAAACGGTAGCTGAAATGGCAAGGGAACAAAATCAAATAGAAGATATATGTTGGGACAGTCTTGGATTCAGCCTCGTACCAACAGACCAAATGTACATGTCTAAATGTTCAACAGGGGGATTCTTTTCCAAAGGCAAATTGCAACGCTATGGGAGCATTGAGTTGAGTCCAGCGTCTGGAGTATTAAATTACGGACAAGGATTATTTGAAGGACTGAAGGCATATAGGAAAGAAAATGGTTCGATTCTGCTATTTCGCCCCATGGAAAATGCATCACGAATGGTTCAAGGTGCCGAGAGGATGTGCATGCCTTCTCCTACAGTTGAACAATTTGTGGAAGCCGTGAAGCTTACAGTGCTGGCTAATAAGCGCTGGGTGCCCCCGGCAGGTAAAGGGTCGCTATACATCCGGCCACTGCTCATTGGCAGCGGAGCAGTTCTTGGTGTTGCACCAGCTCCTGAGTACACATTTCTCGTTTATGTGTCACCGGTCGGGAATTACTTCAAGGGGCCTTTGGCACCGATAAATTTGGTCGTCGAGAACGATTTCCATCGTGCAACTCCTGGTGGAACTGGAGGTGTGAAAACTATAGGGAACTATGCTGCTGTCATGAAAGCGCAAGCTGCGGCTAAATCGAAAGGCTACTCTGATGTTCTATATCTGGATTCTGTTCACAATAAATATCTGGAGGAGGCTTCTTCTTCTAATGTATTTCTTGTCAAGGGTAAAACTATATCTACTCCATCAGTCAAAGGGACAATTCTACCTGGCATTACGCGTAAGAGTATAATTGAGTTTGCCCGTATTCAAGGGTTCAAGGTTGAGGAGCGGCTTATCCCAGTAGACGAATTATTTGCGGCTGATGAAGTCTTCTGTACCGGAACGGCTGTGGTCGTATCGCCAGTGGGTAGCATAACTTACCTTGGCAAAAAGATTTCATACTGCAGGGAGAGCGGAGGAGTTGGTGTTGTTTCTCGACAACTCTATTCATCTCTTACAAACTTGCAAATGGGACTTACTGAGGACAAGTTGGGCTGGACTGTCGAGTTATAATTGAATGGTACCGTCAGCAAGAAAACGAAATACTGCTGCAAAAGCAGCTGTCAGGAAACAAAGCACTGTACAATGCAAGAAATGAAACACTGCTGCAAAAGCAGCTGTCAGGAAAATCAACTAGCAGTCAGTATTTCATTATTGAGAATAGGCAATTCAAAATCGTAGGGATCGATCTGCTCAATGGATGACGATTATGCTCCTCCTTAACTTTTGCTTCTTTATTTCCTCTTCTTTCTTCACTTTTACTGCCTACGCCAAAATTGGCCTGAACAGCTTCTTCGAAAACCTTGCAGTTGCACGCTAAGTCACTAGGACTCTTGTTTGATGACTTCTAGGAGTCGAGGAGAGGCCGTTTGTAAGTGTAAGAGTTTGCAGCAGTACAGAATTGGTAGACAAACCTTACACGCCAGATGGGTTAAGTTGGACGTTCGCTCTGTAATGATAAAGCAGGGCAACTCCTCGATGATTCTTAATTTATGTACATTCGGTTTCTTGGGTATGGATTGCTTTCCTACATGAATGAACATCTACCGAAACCTTTGCTTTGAGGGAGATTGCAAGTCGAATATGATCTAGTGAAGACTTGAAAAGTGACAAAACAAGTACTAGTAGCTGTGAATGTGACTATTTCTAACGTCTGTGTTTACTGATGTTTTGTCTAGTGTACTTCTTTTAACTCTTGGCAACATTTTGTGCTCCTAGAGCTTTGTCAGGTAGCTGATAAACCAGCCGAATATGCTAAGGCTTTAACTATCAAAACTCGCCTTCTACTGTAAGCTAACCTTGACTGGTAATAATCTTAATTCCCAGCAGTTTTGGGTCAAAAGCTAAAGATGGATATGGTACCTGTTCTTTTGGTGCCCCAGATGAAGAAAAAAACCTATTCTGTCTCTCACTGTCTACAGTTGAAATATATCTCTTAGTTATAACTGACATTACTTCCGAATGCCAACTGCAATACTACAAAAAAGAGTTATTATCCAGAATAATTAGAGACTTGGTTTCGAGTTCAAATTGGCAGCAGTTAATAGTTCGTACTGGATGAGAATATGACTGATCCCCATTGTAAACGATGTTTTATTTTCAGATCTATGAGTTTGATTCTCTGATAAGGTCTCAAGCCGATACTGTCTTGCAGTTCTAGGCAATGCAAATAAACTCAAGCTGATACTGCCTCCTAGTCTTATGAAAAATGGAATGGACATCCTAATTTTGAAGTCTAGGAACAAAAGCATAAACTGCAACATCAATAAACACTAAAAGATGTTTAAAACATGTTAAATGTATGAGAAACTAGAACACGCAGTAGCAAATAACAGCAATATAAAGCCTTTATAGTAACTCACTGTACTAACAAAATGCAGTGATTGATCTTTCCTTCACCCACTATAATGTTGCACCGACGACAAAGCATAAACTGCAACATCAATAAACAGTAAAAGATGTTTAAAACATACTGAAAGTATGCGAAACTAGAATACGCAGTAGAAAACACAAGTGATCGATCTTTCCTTAACCCACTATACTGTTGAATTGATGACTGTTCTTTTGGCTTCTGTTTCCACTGCAAGAGAACCCATCCAGACTTAATAATCCAATTCAATAGCATGTGTTCAAGAATCTGTTAGCCCAATACCACCCGAAGCTTCAACAAACTAAGAGTCTAAGAGTTTTAAGAGACGTCTAGTACACAGTCAACTGAGCCTTTTGGAAACAATGATATCTCATCTAGAACTTTATTCTTGTAATTTGGATCATCTAGTGCTAAATCTGAGTTATCTGCAATTGCAATTCTTACCCTCTGTAAGACTTTTGCATTCTTTAGAAAGAATCTTACCATATCCATCTCGAATTGGTTCCACCAAAATCTGCGAAACTCAATTGACTTGAGGTGTAGCAACAAACACTGAGGAATTAAATCTACTGACCGACAATCATTGTAGTTAGATTCATATTCGTAATATCCTTCGTTGATGACAAGTGATTCCAGATAAGGTGAGACATGGAGTAAGTCGAGCAGTGTTCCAACAATCCGACTCGGTAGCTGATCACCCATATCAAGATATCCGTAAGACATGTAAAACCAAGCTGTCACTTCCAAATGGATCAGATTATAAAACGAAGGCAACTTGGTTATTACATCTTGGCAGGAAAGACACATTAAGCTAACATCAGATATTGTGAGACGTTTCACACTTGAAAGACTAGTAAAAAGCTTAGTTGCAGGAGTACTAAATTCAGACCATTCCTTCCGTTGTCCATCCCATTCTTCCTCCCATTCTTCTAAAGATACAAGAGTAATTTCTGCATCAAGTAATGCTGTGAAATTATGCAGAACAAAATCCTTGGAAATACATGAACGAAATCCGAGTGACTGTAGATTTTGTGCATTTATCTGGATATCTAAGCTCTGTAATGTACCATAAATAAACAAGCGCTTCAAATTAGGACTATGAATACATAGATATCGAATGACTGATGCATACTTGACTCCTAAACTCAACTCTTCAAGAACCGGTGAGTTGGAAAGCAACTTTGAAATAGAGTGGTCATCCTGAAAACTGACACAGAGTTCAAGGATCTTGAGCTTTGGAAAATTTACTGATTCTAGAATATTAAAGTGAACAGGAATATCTATCTTCAATACAGTCAGCGACTCACAAGTAAAAAGGCATGGAGGAAGAGATATCATAATAGTTGGACCACACAGATCAAGCTCTTCAACTTTATGATATTGTAGAACAGTAGAAATCCATCCACAAACCCTATATGGATCAAAATGATGATCTGAATAGAGAAAGAGCTTTGTTACGGGAGGTGAATCAAAAGCCTGACGGAAAGACAAGAGCCTGTCTGCAAACTCCATGAATGCAATCACCTCTTCATTGGAAACACAACTGTAAGTTTCCGGCCACCGCCAATGTCGAAAATCAACAATTGGAGTGGATGTCCATAGGTGACTCCACTTTTTTGATAGAATACTTGTAGAAACCATAGATTTGATAGGAAGAAACGAGAAAATGTGATGAATCAGAGCTTCAGGTAACTCACTGATCCAATCCTTTTCCCTCCTTTCTCTTTCCTTTTCCCTTTCCTTTTCCCTTTCCTTTTCCCTCCTTTCTCTTTCTCTTTCTCTTTTAGCTTGACTTCTCGTAGCAATCACCATTTTCAATGATCTTCTTCTTATTCTAGTGATCTTTTACCTTTAGTGACCCTCTTTTAGCTTGACGATGGAGGCACACCTAGAATATCATGAGAATCCATAGACCTGGAAGAAAATCAAACAATAAGTCGTCAGCTCAAGCAGAAGGGTAACACTCCAAAGTAAATCTGTACTAGAAGAAGAAAGACCTATCTCTGACTCAATTTACATCTTAAACTCAAACCCAAACACTGTATGTACATCAAGTTCTGCTTGAAACGGCAAACAAAAATTCAACTTCACCAATCCATACCATACAGGAAGAGCATTCACAACCTAAACTAATTGAATTAATGCTCAAGCTCTCTGTATCAATCAATAAACCCCTAAAAATTGAATTGCAACATCAAAAATCTCAAAATCTGTGAAACAAAAATAAACAGAAAGCAATTGAGATTTTATGCTATCAATTATTGAAACTGAATCATGATTAATTGAAGCAAAATACCTGAGAATACAAGTCGAAGATCGAAGGTAGCTAAACCTGAATTCAACAAAACAGAAAGTAGATTTGACTGAGTCAATCGCCGATTCACGGAGACTCTCTCTCTTCAAACTCAAGCCGATTCACTCTCACCCAAGATTTTCTGTTTAGGTATGTTTCATAAACCCTGAACCCCTAGACATTTCACTTTTGGCACCCACCCCTAGACGTAGCGGTCTGTTTGTCAGCACGACCGCATTGTGATGTTGAACCAACCAAACATGATGAGCCCGCGGAAGACTTGTGGCACCAAACAAAACTCATTAAGAGCTTCTCCCATGGTAATAACGTGTTTTTCCTACCTGGCAATATAAATAACACATACTCTTCCGAAAAATTAGAGAATTTCTTTTTTCATCTCCAACCCTATTAGAGCTGTTCCAACCCTATAATAAATATAACTAATTACAGTATAATTAATTTATTTCCTAATTAATATTTCGAGATGCATTTATATCTAAGATATGCTAAATCAACGGCTAGATGATGCTATCTTACAAAAAAATGTCACAAGGGTGACCTCGTCACAGCCAGACCCAAATCGGTTCAACCGAAAGGCTACTCTAATGTTTTAGAGGAAGCACTCTATGATCCCTGCATTGTAGAGAATTCCCTACAATGTAAGGAAGACCAATCACTATGGTGGAGGACATCCCCACATTGTAGAGAATTTTTATAATTTTCCTAGTGGGCGCCACACAGGTGGGTGTTTTTAAGTGTCCGGAAATCTTTAAGTCTCTGCTTCCCTATTTTGGTGTCTCTTCCAAAAATATCACTTCTAAAAGTCAATACATATAAATGGGTTGGATCCGGTGGTCGAACTTATATCACGATGACATGGAAGAGGGATGCTGCATGTACTACTTTTCCTGCTATTCGAGATGACTGACAAAATGTGGTGTAATTTTTTTTTTTTTTTTTTTTGTTTTTTCTTATACTTTTTTTTTTTTTTTTTTTTTTTTTTTTTTTTTTAATGCTTGTTCAGCTGTTTATGGGAAATAGTTGGATGCAAAAATTATAATCCTCTAACCAAAGAGGTAGCAAGTAATCTTATTATGAAATCCACAGGAGTGAAACATCACCCATTCATCACTTTTACACAAGTGAATATTAACCATATTTCACCATATACAAACACACTGTGTAGGCATGAATATAAGTTTAACAACACTTGAGCTTAAGTATTGCTAATCGATTCATAACTACTTTATTTTTGTTACCAAATTAAGACACATACAATACAAGCAACACCATAATACGATCCTTTAAGGGATTTTCGACATGTAAACAATCCCTTGTCATTCATTTTCATCATTTAACACTTGCAATCGGTGCATGTGCAGTTGTCTCCGCACTTGCAATCTCCCTCGAGGTTTCTGCACCCCATGCAACAAAATTCACGTTGATTAACTTATACTTATCATCAAAAAATACTAGCTAAAACAAAATTATATATCATCGAAAGAAAGAAACTCGGGTTTGCATCTGCCACAATAAAGGGAACATAAGAAACCATTTAAGTTTCAGTGAAATAAAAAAAAGGAGCAAAAGAATAAGAGAAAAATGATCTTACCCACAGGCCATTTTCTAAAGTTTGAGTTTATGAAAGCTTCGGAAACTTGCAAGTTCTTAAAATTCAGGGAGTTAAAAGAGTGGGTGTTATTCAATTCAATCCAGTTAGTCCTATTTATAAAGAAAACTCTGAGGAAAAAAATATTTAAATTTTGTACAACTTGTTTGTGGAAAAAATATTCTAAAGCTGAACAACTTAAAAAATAGATTAAGATGTGCACACATGACAACGTTTTAGACTCTAAAGCCTCACTTCTATGACACTATGACACCAACATATATCTATGCATTTCATACAAAACGTACACACACAATTAAAGAAAAACGGGATAGTCGAAAAGCTTTAGTTATTTTTAAATTTCAAAATTTGAAGTTTCTTAAAAAATATGATAGCATTCCTCCATTCCCCCACTTTTTCACAAAATCTTTGGGAAAAATTGAGCTGTTTTCAAATTTAAAATATGGAGCACATTTCCTTACCTGTTTAGATAACATGATAAGAGGTTTCCGGTATGCAATGACCCTAGCTAGTTGGAGCAATCTATAGAGCTCCAGGAAGTGCCAAATCAAAATATATACTTAGCAAAAACCTGTCAAGCTCATATAAAATAGGATCAACGTGAATATGAGCAGTGACGCAGCCAGAATTTTTAGTTGGGTGGTGCATTGTGATTTTTTTTTCTGTCTTAGCTAGTCTTGCTTCATTTGTACTCTGTCATAATAATTTGCATCATACACACGGTAGAATCATGACGATATAAAAAAAAACACAAATAATCTAGTAACAAAGGTGATCCAGAGAGAGTTGGGGTCATAATCTTTTACATCACTAGAGTCGTCTAGTCAATGTGTAGAGTAGTTAGCCAATCGACTTAAATATATTCAAGTGTTAAATAGTTAAAATTATCGGTAACAGAAATATGTGTGACCAAACAATTTAGTTACATTTATAAGTGTTACACAAATTTACTATGAAAGTAAAAAAAAAAAATGGGATTTGGGTGGTGCCATGGAACCACCCAATCCACAGGTAGCTCCGTCCATATGAGACCAAGTAAATGAACTACCTAGCAATGGCAAGTCCACCAATTCCTGCGCCTCGTTGATGAAATTGGTAAGAAACTCGTTGTTTCTACTATCTCCCTCACCCCTATTCTCTCCACTTCTGACCTCATTTGTATCACCTGCAAAGCATATAGGACCATGCCAATCCTCCAAATCACTCAAAACACCTCTATCATTGTACTCACAAGGTGAGTGAGCACACAATACAAACAACCCATTGAAAACCATTAATTTTAGAAGACCTCATGTCAGGAGAACCAGGACTAAAGAACCTAAATGAATGCCGTCACTTACCATTCCAATGCATCAGTCGCACAAGAGGATCGTCGGATGCAGGGGCGGAGCCAGGGGTTGACTAACCCTGGCTGTAGCCCCCCCCCCCCCCCTTTTCCCTATAAAACTTCACTTAATCATCAATTCACCCCTTTGAAAAAATTATTTTCATATTTAGCCCACCTTATGAGTTTAGCCCACCACATTTATCAAAATATACTTTTAGTCCACCAAATTATTTACTCCCTCCGTCCCACTAAAATAGGCGGAGAAGTCCAATTCTCGTAGAATAAGAAGTTTTTTTGTTTTCATAAATGGTTATGTTTTTTCCTGTTTTTACCCTTTGTCCTATTATCAATACAATTCCCAACATATCATAAATAAGGGTAAAACAAGTCAAAATGCACATTGAAATTGCAATTCCGCCTATTTAAAGGGACAGCAAAAAATCCATTCTCCGCCTATTTTAGAGGGACGGAGGGAGTACTATTTAGTCCACCAATTGTTATAATTTTATGTTTACATATTTAGTAATTAAGGTTTAGTCCAAAACTCTTTGTATTTACACTTTTGGGTACATTATTCATAGAGTATATATAATTTAGTCCATTCAATTTTCATTTTTTGTATCATAACCCTCTAATTCTCTCCGTTCATAGTGAAAAATAGCCTAAATTTGGATGAAAATCGTTGAGGTCACGGTAATATATGTTTACTTGTTATAATGTATATTAACTAGTTATCAGGGGCCTAAACGAGAAAGAAAATTGTAGGACGGAATTTAAAACGCTCAAAAATTTTTGGCGGCCTACGGCCGCCTAAGTCGTCAAACAAAATTTAGCCCCCCCTTCCGAAAATCCTGGCTCTGCCACTGGTCGGATGTTAAGCACACGATTCCAAAACTGTCTGTTCGGTATGGGACCGTGTCGAGTTATGCGCATTTTTTTAAGTCTACCAATTGCTTCAGCAGTGAGTACACCATTATTGCTGCATTCAATATTTTACAATCTCATCAAAACTCTAAACTAACTAAACCAGTATAGATTTGAAGATTTAGCCGAGAGTACATATATTTTTTTTTTTTTTTTGAATGGTAGCCGAGATTACATTAAACAGATTGAGCCATTTGCAAATGAACCTAAACAGAAGAAATCAAGCTTGTCGAAGTAGTAGTAATAGTACTACTACCACCACCCCAGAGGAAAGCAATAGGGCTCGTTACAACATGTACTCCATCATACCATTCGATTGAACCGAATGCCTCAGTTAGAGTCGTTGGACTCGACTCGAATGTGACTTCATAAGGCAGACTCGTTATACCCTTACTAAACACAAGTTTAGTTGGTGAGACACTGATCTTAACATACCGTGTTCGAGATCTGACTTTGACATTGTAAGTAGCATCTTCTGAAGCTCCAACATTTGTAACCACTCTCTTGTACTTGACCGTTTGAGTTTTTCCGGTTTCAAACATAACGGAAAATGAAGGATAGTTTAGATCACCCGCGCTAGCTACCTTTGCTGGATCACAATCAACTTTTCTATCCTTGACAAAGAGCTTGATCTGAGCATCGCTGTACCCCATCGCGCAAAGAAATGTATCGTAATCTCCAGGCGCAATATCGTAAACCAAACCTGGATTTAGAGCTTTGTTTGGGTCTACATGTCCAGACCCCTGCAGGAATGGTGTTGAGAATTTTTCAGTGAAGATAGCCGTAATAAACTTACCAGAATTATCAACAGTATAAGCGGTCGTCATCAGAGCAGATTTTATTGCAGCAGGAGACCACTTAGGATAAACCTTTCTGAGCATCGCAGCCAATCCGCTCACGTGTGGGCATGCCATGGAAGTACCAGACATCAATACGAACTCAGCACTCGATCCAGACTGTGCAGCCAAGATGTTCGCACCAGGTGCAATCACATCAGGTTTGATAATCCACGGCGTTACAGCATTCGGACCGGAGCTAGAAAAGTATGCAACTTTAGGAGCGGACGGGGAAGGAGGAGACCCAGTTATAGTTCCTTGGAAACTGATTTTAGCTGTGGATTTCTTACCGTCGGCGACATTAGTATTGATGTAAGTTATAATCTTCATGCCAGAACTCAA
>JAJJMA010009148.1:0-16831 GCA_023529015.1 Papaver nudicaule | reverse complement strand
TATGATCATCATGGCCTATCTTTAGGTCTTATATTGGCAATGCTTATGCATTCTTGATGATGGCTACGCTGTGATAGCATCATTCGTCTGTTTTTTCCTGATTATAGACTTGCTTCTATAAATCAGTGCTATAATTCTTAATCATGGCTCATGGCTATGACTTATATTATTTTAGACATTCATATGTCTTCATTACTCAGAGAATTGGTGCATTACATGCCACAAGCCAATTTCTCATATTTATGGCAAACTGAAAGTCGTATTTATTTGACTGTTGCCACAGAGAGTTGCTGAAATCCTCTCAGTCTAATTGGCGATTGCATAGCTCAATCCTTAGACTTACCTTATCTTATCTAATGGCGGTTGCTAGCTCAACCCTTAGATTTATCTCATTGGTTTAAATGGCGATTGCCCGGCTCAATCCTTAAACCAAATCTCAAAGAGATATTCAAAGCTTATCGCTTAATCTCTATCTTATCACAAAGTCCTGAGTTTACCAAGTAATTGGTACGACTTACACTTAGTCATCTTTGACTTAACAAATCTTAACAAATCTTATCAAATCTTACGAGAATCAAGTAAGTTACATGGGGGGATATTCTTTTAGGGTTTTGGTTTGGCGGTCTACGGCACGTGTGATTGCAACGGCTCAATCACTTAACGGGAAAGAAACTAAGTCGTGTGAACGTTGCTGAGAAGATGGGATAGAGTAGTGGGCGGTTCATTCTTCCCTAATAATAGGCGCAAGACTTTCCCCACTCACTCCACACTCCCACTCTTCCACTTCTTCCACTTCTTACGAGATCAGTTGGAATTCTATTGCTATAAATAGGTCACTCGACCAGTTTGGAAACAACAAGTTCTCCAGCAAGAACAAACAGTTTAATTCAGTGCAAGTTTAATCAATCAATCTTATCGATCGTTGATTAACTCTTCTCATTCAGCATTCAATATCTAGTGAGAACTGAATATTCAAACTTCTTTAGCAATTCAATCATCAACATCACAGAAAATCATAGCAATTCTCTGATCTCATCTTTCTCTGCTTCCCTCCCTAAACCAACCCTAAAATCCTCTTCTTGTAACTGAAGCAATACTCGAACGGCCATTTCTTGGTTTAGGCGAGTCTTGTTCGATCTTGACCTCTCGAATTCATTACCATCTTTTATTACATCATCACACTTCATACTTTACCCTCTAAATTCTCTTTATTGTTTTACACCTAAAACATTTGGCGACCACAGTGGGAGGTCATTATCTCAGTTTTAAGAAGATATGGTTGAAACCAGGAGGCAGAGTTCAGAGAATACAAATTCTCCAAGCAACCCTAGTGTCCCCACGAGTTTGCCTACTGCAAGTGGGGTCACAAATACTCCAACAAGTGGCGCCATCACCTTTGGGCCCACAAACCCAGCCGTGAGCTCAAACCCTAACCCTAATCTTGCCCCTGCCTCAACTCAGAGGGGGCCAACCTCATCCTCTCTCTCCTTGGGCGTGTCAAACCCCCTAGTGGGCTCCACCACGCCAACTCTCTCCCAAATCACGTTCCCCCTCTCTCATATGGTGGGGACCACCAATACCACTATCTCTCCTACCCCTTTTACTCCTATCTCAAGCCGCACAGAAGCTTTTCTCTTTGGGCCCCGCGTAGGAGAAACAAGGAGCACTGAAGACTCACCTAGCATTGCGGATCTCATGAAGACCCAACAAGATTTAGCCCTGAGTCAAAACAATATGGTGAAAACCCAGATGGAGTTGCTGACTTGCTTAAGGACTCTATCAGAAAAGCTGGCGCCACCAACAACTCCAGGGATTTCACGTGCAGAAACCCCTGCCAATTTTAACAAGGCGGGTCCCTCTCAAATTCATGTTATTCCTGATGATCAGGATACCCATGTTCACACCACACGTGGACCAAGTACAGGTTTGCAACATAACTTCGTCACTCGTGAAGATTTGCAGAATCTTTTGCAGGCTCGTAGCATGGAGAATTCAGATTTGTTTCATCGTCATCAACCTCCATATCCAATCGAAGTTCAGCGGGAATCTCTTCCTGAAGGGTATGTCACGCCTTCATTCTCCATGTATAATGGTATTGGGAATGCCCGAGAACATATCTCTCGCTTCCTGGAATCATTGGGAATACATGAAAGAAATCAAGTTGTATGTCTCAAGGAATTCTCGAAATCCCTGACAGGAAAAGCATATACTTGGTATAATAACCTAGCTCCTAATAGCATTCTCAGCTGGAGTCAAATGGTTAATGCTTTCCTCAAGAAATACTTCTTCGTGTCTGAGCAACTCACTCTTTCTGATTTGGGGAGACTCTATCAACGAAACAATGAGCATCCAGATGATTACGTAACGAGATTCCGAACTCGTTCAGTGGATTGCAATGATCCAAATGTGACAGAGGTACAGTTGGTGGAGCTTTGCATCAATGGAATGATACCAGTATATCGCGCCTTGTTGGAGAATTTGGATATCGACAATTTCACCAAGCTCCATAAGTCCGCCAAGCGATCCGCCACTACTGCACCTGCACTACTAGAAAGGCCCAGGCCTTTGAAAGCCGAAGAAAGTCGTGGTGAAACACGTGCCAGCAAGCGACTTGTCAACAAGCAATATAACTCTCTTCACTCAGTTCATGCTATTACTGAAGGTGTCAAGAGGAAGGCGCCTACTCCTGAGGCCCCGCAATTAAAACGTGCAGCTCCAGCCCAACCCCAAGCTCCGGCACGGGTCCCAGCTAATGCCCCTGCACCGAAGGCACCACGGCAACAGAGGGAATTCCCTAAGATCCCTGATTTCCCAAGTACTATGGATGAAGTAATAGAGCTCCTGGAAGCGTGGATTCAAGATGGCGCTGTCAAGTTACCTCCTGTACGAAGAGAACCTACGGCGCAAGAAATGACTGATCCCAAGTATTGTCATTTTCATCGATTCGTCAATCATCCCACCAGCGAGTGTCATCGACTCAAGCAAATCTTCAACGAAAAGATCGAGTCAGGAGAGTTGAACTTGGGGACTGAGGGTGTGCATAAGAATCCACTCCCTCAGCACCAACCTCAACGCCAACACCAACGTCAGCATCAACCTAACATTCGCAATTTCACTATCTCCGGAGAATCTGTCAAGCAAACTGCTAATTATTTGATGGAAAATTTATGCGAGCTCTTACATTTTTCTAGGAGTCAGCGAAGCAACATTTTCGCTGCACTCAGCTGGATTGCTAGCGGCAAAGAACTACCTATACCTGAGAAAGTTCAACCGAAGCCTGGCGAAGTCACACCAGAGATGATGGCAGGAAAACGTGTTCCGATACCAATTATCTCTGCTCGTCTCAAAGGTACGAATTTTAAGAAAGTTCAAATTGATGCTGGTGTTATGGTTAATTTGATTCCAATCAAGACACTTCGAGCAATTGGGATTTCTCGACGGGATGTCATCTATTATCCCACGATAACAACATATTCAAAAGGAAAGCTTCAAGACATATATGGTCATGTTACTTTGGATCTGAAGGTCGACTCCGCTCGCACCAAAACCAAGTTTCATGTAATCAAAGAGGACGAGGAACATGACATGATCCTAGGACGTCCCTGGCTCCATGGAAAGAGATTTGTGCCCACAATCTCACCCGTAATCATCAAAGGCCAAGAGTTCATGTTTGACCAAGAAAGCTGCAGCGTGGGAAAGCTGGAGTACCGCGTGGGGTCTAAAACTCTGGTGATATTCAAAGAGGTATGTGATAGTGATTTGAAGTACTTTATTCAAAATTATTTAGTTCATGGAAATCCTATCCAACATGCCCCTACACAAGGGTTGGATAATTCTTCGACTTGGGGACTTGATTGCATCAAGTCTATCAAGCCCTCTGAGGCATCTCAGGAGGAAATCAAGGCCACTTCCAATAGATGGGTCCGGGCAAAGCAGCGGTCTTATAGGCGAAAGGCACCTGAGATGTCATGGGTTCCTAAGGCTACTTTGCAAGAAGGAGACAAGGTTATGCGGCGCACTAACCGAAAAGTAACTTCTATTCCGGGATCCACGGCAAATTGGGAAGGACCTTATATTATATCTCGAGTCATGCCTGATACACGATACATGATAAGTGCAATACATGAAAGGCTCTCAAATATGGTGGTCAACGGCAAATGGCTCAAGAAAGTATGAAGACTCACTAGAGTTTATTTATTTCCTGTAATTTCAATTCCTCCAAAATAAAAGTGCAAGCCATCTCTTGCCTTTTAACAAGTCAATTCAATTCAATTCAAAAAAGAATTCAAATTCAAAACCTATGAGTTCAAAAAAAAAAATAATCAATTCCTACAAACCCTTGTTCATAAAACCAAATAAAAGCAAATGAGATTCTTTTGCTCCTGAAGTCTCTCAGAAACACCCATCTAGCGAGGATTTTGCTCCTTCATCAACCGCCTTCTTCAATAGAGCTATGTCAGCAGCTTTCTTCTCTGTCTTCTCAGTCAACTTGCGAAGTTCCTCGGTCATGATGGCATAATGTCTCTCCTCTTGTGTCACCAAATCCTGGGTGAATTTGCCAACAGCAGCACGCCTTGCTCGAATAAACTGAATCCTCGCCTGAAGCCACAACAAATTAGGTTTGAAGTCTTTGAATGAAGTAATCAGCTCTTCTGCTTCATCTAACGCCTCATCTGTCATGTCCGTTAGAGGGATGGCATGTATCTTCGAAATCAGACCCATAAGATCAGCCGCGACACCAGCAAGTGTATTCAAGTGGTCACGCCTTCCTGCAGTGATGAGGTGACCGTAACGGGCCCATATCCTCCTATACAGTGGGACGTGTTCCTCAGGGACATTAAATCCTTCCACTAGTATATGACCAGGGAGGATTATTTCATGAGGGAGATCATATGCCAAACCAGCATGAGGAAACTCGTGAAGAGCCCACGGGGTGGGAGCATCCACGCCAGTGACGTCGATCTCTTCAGAAACTTGAATCTCTCTGATAACAAGCTGAAAGAAAGGTTCAACGTAAACAGAAGTTTAATAATATGTTTCAAGCTATGATGAAAGCTTAACATAAAGAAGATAATTAAATTTACCTCGGTGCTAGGAGGATTTTCGCCAGCAACGTTGTCAAAGTCTTCGTTAAGGTTGTGACCCGCACTTAACCTTTCGCCAGCAAAGTAAGTGTCATTCATTGCTTCTTTATCTCCAGAAGGCTGCAAGAGCAAACGAGATAAGAATAAAGTACTAAATATCTTATTTTGGATTGAAGAATTCAACAGAAAGTAACCTGTGTCACAGAAGACTTAGGATCTGTGGAGCCTCCATTTTTATTCTGTTCAGTTATCATATCAGCAAATTTGGGCGGCGTATTTGGAGTCGATTCTTCAAACACTGGGCTTCGCTCCGAAGGAACGAATGAGAACTTCTCGGTTCCTGTAGCAGGTCCATCCTACATCAAATAAAGAAGAAAGATCATTAAAAGAAGATATATCGAAGGATTCACGACGTTATCTTGAAGATACAAATTTCTGACGTCTGAATTCTTACGAAGAACGGTGAAAATCTCAAAATCTGTACAAATCAGTGAGAGATATGAAGAAACTTTCTTCACGGGAGTTGTTCGTATGGATGTCTACTATCACGTCCTAAAAGGGCTTAATTTTTGGAGCAACCTACTGTCCGGAATGATTTTTCCACTAAACAGCGTATAGACTGCGACGTTACTGGACGTGGCGTCACTTTGTGGCACATGAAATAACGAGCAAAAATGCATGAAATTCAGATTTTCTTTTTCGAGGTGAAAGCTGCTGAAGTCCTCTTTCTAAATTGGGGTCAAGCATCGAAAT
Organism: Papaver nudicaule; assembly: GCA_023529015.1. Classification (NCBI taxonomy): domain Eukaryota; kingdom Viridiplantae; phylum Streptophyta; class Magnoliopsida; order Ranunculales; family Papaveraceae; genus Papaver; species Papaver nudicaule. The sequence continues at coordinate 10,994 of JAJJMA010009148.1, read as the reverse complement.
CCGCCATCGGATGAAGATTCTACAGCCATTCCCGTGACGTGACGCAAAGCAGGAAAAATCTGACGGGAAATATTACTTTTACACTAAAGTAAAAATATGAGCAATGAAACGGGGTCTTACCTTCATCCAATCTTGTGTATTAAGATTGGGGACTTGTTTAGCATTCAAGAGGTTCATCATAGAGTTGTTCTTCCCTTGGAGAAGCGATAATTCTCCCGAGAGATGACTACCAAAAGACAAAGACATTTGTGTTGCGGGACTGGCGAGCTTTGAGTCAGGCGACGAACGTTGCTGCACAAAACATGGTGATAAAGCGTTAAGATCATCATACAAAAGCTCATACAATGCATCTAAAGGTTCAAGGTAATTACCAAATCATTCATGTCTCCTATTTTTCGCTTAAGAGTGATATACTTGAGCAGGGAGAACGTTTCCAAGTCTTCCTTGGAAGGAACTGCCCGTACTTCTTTTGGGGAAGCCACGAAGTTCCTATATAATTGTACCTGGTCATCCCAGAACCGCCTACCTGCTTCAGTGACGGATGGCACTCTTTCTCCCGAGAGAAAAGATACTGGGCTAAGCAATCTGGTCCGATATTCTTTCATATTCTGTGGAGGAGGACCTCGCTGCGATGGGACATCCTGATCAAAACCCATCTGACGAGCTCCCCTGTCGACATTATATGCTCTGACTACGTATGCTCCTGAGTCACTGATGCTAAGGACGTGCCCGCTGCAACTACTTATCATGAAAACTTGTTCTTCATCAGTGAGGTCGTTGTCTACAGAAAGAATCTTTGCCGGAATAATATTCGAACCAAATGAACGAAGCTGAGCTACGCCTGCAGGGATTGAGGTCCATGGACGAAAGACTACTGCTGCCTCGTCATCCATGAATGCAAGAAAGTCCTTCGAGATAGGTTTATTCATCCAACGGACAATACGAGCCTGGTCTGACATAAGTTTATCTTTGGCAGACCCTTTTGGAGCATAACCAGGGTAATGCTCATACAACCAAGCTTGCACGAAATTTGTTGATACAAATGTCTCAACCTTTGCAGCACCATTCGACAATGTCATATTTGCTAACAAAGTGGAAAGATGGGTATACAAAGTACCAAGGAATAAAGAGCCAATGGGAACAGGAGTACCTTGTGCCAATTTTATGGCATACGGAATGAGTTCGGCCTTCAACTTCTTGTATTCATAAATATCTTCAAAGACGTCTTTTGATAACCAGAGCAGAAGAAATGCAGCAATTGACAATACCGAAACACCAATATTACTGGCTTTGGTCCAGTGCATCATCCATGAAGCATATGCATCGCCATGTTTGTTCAGGGTTTCAACAATGATGATTAACTGGGTTTGTACGTTTCTTTCATCTGCACTCAAGCTAACTTTGAGTTCTCCATAAATTGGGAGTTTCAATAACGCTGCTACGTCTTCCAGAGTGATTACAAGTTCTCCCCACGCCAGTATGAAGGAGTTTGTACCACTACACCAGCGGGACATAAAAGCAACTAAAGCACATTTGTCTCTGATTACAAAGGAACTATCTGAACTCTTTACAGCATGAAAGATTCCAGCCTGCTCAAAGACGTTCTTAATACCTGGAGTGTCAAGTGTACTCTGAAGATACATGGACCAAGAGTTGATTTGTTTCTGCATAGAACGGAAAACGATACTGGAAGCACTAAAATCACCTCTCTGCATACGAAAGCGAGCTACACGTGATGGAGTAATAGCCATTGGAACATTAAGATTCCCTGGGAGAATTGTAGCTTGGTCCCGAGAAACTGCAGCTTGTGCTAAATTGGCCAGGCGACTTTCAAATTCATCATTAACATGAGGGAGCTCTTTCACGACAATGGTGGAGGTAATTTCATCAATGGCACGAGAAGAACTATGGGATTCAGTGTCAGTCATCATGATCTTTCAATCTACAAAATACTGTGTCTGTAGAAAAAGGGGAGAACAAGCAAAGGGAGATAATATTCACGTTTTTCTTTGAAGTCTGCGTGAGGTATATATGTATACCTACATATCACGCACGGTTTGGGAGTCCTAACCTAGTTAGGATTCCTGCCTGAATAGGGTTGGCCTTAGGCCCTGTTTGGACTTCATGCTCGTGGACAAGGCTTCTATGCGGCTGTAGCTGGCCCATCAACTTGATGCTCACCCTGGAACACTCAAGGTTCCATGCTGCGCAGGGGACTTAATGTTGATGGTGTTTTTTGGCGAGGAGGTCACAGGAGTAATTTCGCATCAATTTCTGGCGTCCTGGAATAGCTCGAGACAAGGTATGGATTTATTTTATAGTAGGGATAAAGTATTTTGGTTGCATTTAGCCATACTTTGATATCTCACGACCCTAGCCTAGTAGCATGGTCTATATCCCTAGCCTATACGTAAAAATACCTAAGCACGTGCATTAGCCAAGCTCATGCTCGAGCCAAAACCCTAGGCTATTCACGCCATCTCCCTCCCTTGGCCTCTTGGCCTAAGCTTAGCCCCGCCTAGCTTAGGCCGCCAACACCTTTGGCCACCTTCCTCTTGGCCTAAGCTTAGCCCCGCCTAGCTTAGGCCGCCAACACCTTTGGCCACCTTCCCCTTGGCCTAAGCTTAGCCCCGCCTAGCTTAGGCCGCCAATACCTTTGGTTTTCCTCCTTGGCCTAAGCTTAGCCCCGCCTAGCTTAGGCCACCAACACTTTGGTTTTCTTTTATTCTCGTGGCCTAAGCTTAGCCCCGCCTAGCTTAGCCCGCCATTACTTTGGCTTTCTTTCCTTCACGGCCTGGCTTAGTTCCCGCCTGGCTTAGTCCACCATTAGCTTTGGCCATCCTCCTATGGCCTAGCTTAGTCCCCGCCATTGCTTCACGCCCCCTCTCTTTGGAGGCCCAAGGATAATCCCTGCCCTAGCCTTGGATGTCCATATTTCTAGCTTGCCCTAATCTTGGATATCCATGTCTTTGGCGTGCCTTGGCACTTGGGTGCCCATGCCACCTCCTCGACTTAATTATGGATATCCATGTTATTACCCTGGCCTAATTTTGGAGCCCCATGACTTTGCCTTGGTCAAATCTTGGGGGCCCGAAGTCAGGGCGCGGCTGAATTTTAGTGGAGGCTTACGGTTTTCCCTCCTTGTGCTCACGAAGAGCCATGAGGTCTTCTTCTCCCACGGGCTCTAATTGCCCCCTTGGGACTAAGATATATTCTTTCCTAGCCTCCCCTCTACTTATGGGTCCCACTGATCCATATCCTAGAGGATTATGGATTTTACTTAGTCCATAATACTCTAGTTTCCTAATCAAATTCGGAAATCTGACAGTTCTGCTCACGTATTTCTCCATGGCGTGATTTATACAGCCCAATCCGTAAGGAATTAGGAGATGCTTCCTTCACGAAATATTTTCCTCTGTGAATTTCCTATAACATACTAAAAATTCAGATTTTTATCTAATATAGGCTGGCCTAGCCGATTTTACGAATGAACAACATGCAAACTGTACAGTAATCTGAAATAACATAAATGTTATTGTTCATCCTTTGAGCCTTATACCTAAATTCTTAATAAGATTATCATACCATATAACATGGCTTATTATGATCATCATGGCCTATCTTTAGGTCTTATATTGGCAATGCTTATGCATTCTTGATGATGGCTACGCTGTGATAGCATCATTCGTCTGTTTTTTCCTGATTATAGACTTGCTTCTATAAATCAGTGCTATAATTCTTAATCATGGCTCATGGCTATGACTTATATTATTTTAGACATTCATATGTCTTCATTACTCAGAGAATTGGTGCATTACATGCCACAAGCCAATTTCTCATATTTATGGCAAACTGAAAGTCGTATTTATTTGACTGTTGCCACAGAGAGTTGCTGAAATCCTCTCAGTCTAATTGGCGATTGCATAGCTCAATCCTTAGACTTACCTTATCTTATCTAATGGCGGTTGCTAGCTCAACCCTTAGATTTATCTCATTGGTTTAAATGGCGATTGCCCGGCTCAATCCTTAAACCAAATCTCAAAGAGATATTCAAAGCTTATCGCTTAATCTCTATCTTATCACAAAGTCCTGAGTTTACCAAGTAATTGGTACGACTTACACTTAGTCATCTTTGACTTAACAAATCTTAACAAATCTTATCAAATCTTACGAGAATCAAGTAAGTTACATGGGGGGATATTCTTTTAGGGTTTTGGTTTGGCGGTCTACGGCACGTGTGATTGCAACGGCTCAATCACTTAACGGGAAAGAAACTAAGTCGTGTGAACGTTGCTGAGAAGATGGGATAGAGTAGTGGGCGGTTCATTCTTCCCTAATAATAGGCGCAAGACTTTCCCCACTCACTCCACACTCCCACTCTTCCACTTCTTCCACTTCTTACGAGATCAGTTGGAATTCTATTGCTATAAATAGGTCACTCGACCAGTTTGGAAACAACAAGTTCTCCAGCAAGAACAAACAGTTTAATTCAGTGCAAGTTTAATCAATCAATCTTATCGATCGTTGATTAACTCTTCTCATTCAGCATTCAATATCTAGTGAGAACTGAATATTCAAACTTCTTTAGCAATTCAATCATCAACATCACAGAAAATCATAGCAATTCTCTGATCTCATCTTTCTCTGCTTCCCTCCCTAAACCAACCCTAAAATCCTCTTCTTGTAACTGAAGCAATACTCGAACGGCCATTTCTTGGTTTAGGCGAGTCTTGTTCGATCTTGACCTCTCGAATTCATTACCATCTTTTATTACATCATCACACTTCATACTTTACCCTCTAAATTCTCTTTATTGTTTTACACCTAAAACACATGGATGCTCAAGTTCTTTTCCATGCTCATCAACTAACACATAAGTTCCACTACCCGCTACACGCTTGATAACATAAGGGCCTTCCCAAGTAGGTTCCAGCTTCTTACATCCTTTCTTCTTCTGATACGGCGGTACCTCTCTTAATACAAGGTCACCAGGCTGATAATCTCTTGGCACCACACGCTTATTATACTCTCTGGCTAGACGGCGATGGTAATTCTCCATATGAGTCAAAGCAATGAGCCGTTGTTCTTCCAAGTCGTCTAGTTTTGCCAAGATTAAGTCTGTATTGAGATTCTTCTCCCAAGCTTCGTGTTTTGTCGTTGGCAACATAACTTCTGATGGAAGTACCGCTTCTGCACCAAATGTGAGTAAAAAGGGAGATGCTCCAGTCGCCTCTCGAATTGTAGTTCTGTAAGACCATAAGACGTTGTGAAGATGCTCACACCACGCCTTCTTGTGTCCTTCAACCCTCTTTTTTAACCCCATTTCTATTGTTTTATTGGTGGCCTCAGCCTGCCCGTTGCTTTGAGGATAGATAGGAGTGGACTTTCCCAGTTTGACGCCGTATGTTGCCAGCAGGTTTTCAATATTCTCGCCGACCAATTCCTTCCCATTGTCAGTGCAAATTTCCGCCGGAACACCAAAACGACAGAATATATTTTCCCATATGAATGTAAATACCTCTTTTCCTGTTCTTTGTCTGAGTGCCTTAGCTTCACACCATTTGGTAAAATAATCTGTTGCCACAATGATATATTTGCGCTGTCCCGATCCTGGTGTTAGCGGTCCAATAATGTCAATCCCCACTTGGCAAAGGGCCAGGGGCTTAATACTGAATTCAGCGATACTGCTGGTGCCTTTATCTTATTTGCATACAGCTGACAATTCCTACACCGCTTAGCATATTCAGCGGAATCACCATTCATCCAAGGCCAGTAATAGCCTTGCATTTTCACTTTTAGAGCCAGCGCCCTCTGCCCGCTGTGATTTCCGCAGTCTCCTTCGTGAATTTCTTTCAACAGCTTCTTTCCTTCATCTCTTGATACGCATCGTAATAGTGGCCCAGCAAATGATCTTCTGTATAGGACGCCGTCTCTTAACTCATAATTTCTTGACCTGCTGATGACTTTATGCGCTAACAATTTGTTTCCAGGAGTGGTAAGATGCTCCAAGTAATATCTGATAGGAACCCTCCAGTCTGTTTCCGCTGATTCTTCAATGTCTACCGCCAGAACTTCCTGTTGCCTTCTTCCTTCTATCGATGACATCTTTAATCTTTCAATTGCTATTGCCGGTACTTCTGGATCCGCCATCATAGAGGAGATAAATGCCAGCGCATCAGCATGTCTTTTATCATTTCTACATATGTGTCTAAATTCGATGCCGGTAATCTTGTTAGCATATTCTCTTGCCAATTGTAAGTATTGCTTCAGTGAGCTATCATGTGCTTCATATCTGCCTAGGATCTGTCGAATGACCAGCTGGGAATCACTAGTTAAGCGGATGTTGTTGATGTCCATCTCGATTATGAGTCTCATAGCATGTATTACCGCTTCGTATTCTGCCTCATTGTTTGTAGCTGGGAACTCTAATCTGAATGAGTGGACTATCCTTGAACCCTTTGGTGAGATAAAGACTATGCCAATTCCTTTGCCCTCTTTATTAGCTGAGCCGTCAACATATACTTCCCATTGGTTTGGGTCTCTTTTCAGCAAGTCTGGGACTCCTTCATCTGGATCTTCCTTCTCCATGAATGGAATGTCTTCAGTTTCTTCTTCTTCTTCTTCTTCTATGGGAAAGTCTGCCAGGAAGTCGGCGATAACTTGTGACCTTTGAGCTGTCCTTATTTCGTATTTGACGCCGTATTGATCTATCTGAGCATTCCATTTTGCAATACGCCCTGCTCTTTGAGAACTATGAAGAATGGCTTCAATGGGAGTTTTGGTGAGTACCGTTATGGGATGAGCATGAAAATATGGACGAAGTCTGCTAGTGGCGAAAACCAGAGCTAATATTAATTACTCTATCTTAGTATAATTTTTCTCAGCGGGCTGCAGAGTTCGACTGATATAGTAGATTGGTGTCTCTCCTCCTTTTGTCCGCACTAAAACTGCACTAACCGCTGATGATGTGGCCGCCAAGTAGACCCTCAATTCTTCTCCATGTTCCGGCGGCTGAATAGCTGGCAAGGTGGCTAAGTATTTCTTTATTCCCTGAAAGGCATCCTCATGATCTTTTGTCCAATTGAACTTCTCTCCTTTCTTCAGCATTTGGAAAAATAATTTGCACTTGTCAGAGAACCGAGATATAAATCTGTTAAGAGACGCCAATATACCGTTTAAGCGCATAACATCTTTCAGGGTTACCAGCGAGGGCATCTCCAAAATGGCTTTGACTTTTGCTTGGTCTGCCTCCACTCCCTTCTTTGTGACAACATAACCCAAAAACTTTCCAGAGGTGACGCCGAATACACACTTTGCTGGGTTAATCTTCAACTTGGTTACTCTCATGTGATCAAAAATTTCTTTCAAGTCTTGCATGTGATTCTTCTTTTTCTTGCTCTTGACTAACATATCATCAACATAAACCTCCATTGTTTTACCTATCCATTTTTCGAACATGTCTTGGGCCATCTTTTGGTATGTAGCACCAGCATTTTTAAGACCAAATGGCATTCTTGTGTAACAAAATAAACCTTTAGTAGAGAAGAAAGCTGTGTGCCGTTGATCTTCTTCTGCCAGCGGTATCTGGTTATATCCAGAATAGCCGTCCATGAAAGATAGTAATTCATGCCCAGAAGTAGCATCGACAGTCTGATCTATGCTTGGTAATGGAAAGCTGTTCTTGGGACACGCCCTATTCAAGTCGCTGAAATCAATGCAAATTCTTACCCCTTTATTCTTCTTAGGAACCACCACCATATTAGCTATCCACTCTGGATATTGAACTGGTCTAATGATTCCTGACGCCCTCATCTTGTCAATCTCTGCTTCCACCGCCTCCTTGTACGCTGGTGCCAACTTCCTTGGACGCTGTTTGAATGGTCTGATCCTTGGATCTATATCCAACTTATGGCATGCAGTTTCTGGATCAATACCAGGTATCTCATTCATGCCCCAAGCAAAAACATCCACATATTCTTTTAGCAAAGCCTCTAGCTGCCGAGATTCTTCTTCATTCAATAAGGTACCAATTTTTACTATCTTAGGAGCATCTTCTTTACCTATGTTGATTTCCCTTGTAGGTTCTACCGCTGTGAAATGCAAATCTGGCTCACCCATAGGCGAAGGTTCCTTTAGTTGCTATAAAGGTGCCGCTGAAGGACTTGCTGTTGACTCGCCCTCCTTCACAGAAAGAATGTACTTGTTGGGGTCGGCGACTAGTGCGGTTATTTCTTTAGTCTTGGTTGCTTCTTTTGTCTGCTTCTTTTTCTCATTTAGCCTGATCTTTCGAGTTTCACGCATCTTGACGTCTACTTTATTACATGCCTTTGCTATAGAAGAATCACCAATGTACTCTGCTAACCCTTCTGGAGTTGGGAATCGCAACCGCTGATGATAGGTCGAAGGCACTCCTTTGATGCTGTGCAACCATGGTCTGCCAAAGATTGCTGCATATGGCGAATCTACATCCACAACACAGAAAGTAGTATCCATGATCAAGGTCTCGCATGCAACAACCTTCATTTTCACTTCTCCTTTAGGCTTGGACGCTATTCCATTAAATCCATAGATGCTGTATGAAGAAGGAATTAATGACTCTACCGGTTCTTCTTTAGAATCCATAGCCTGGTATGCTGAATTGAAGAGAATATCAACAGAGCTTCCTGGATCTACCAGCACTCTTGGAACCTTGAATTTTCCTATCTGGATGGTAAGGACCAATGGATTCAAGTGATTTCTTGCCTCAGGTGATAGTTCTACCGCCGAAAAACTGACTGGCTTTTTCATCCATTCTAATAGTGGGTTGTTCTTGACGGCGACACTGAAAATCTCTTTGCCATTGCTATCCCTCTTGTGAATTCTTGACATTACATTATTATGAAATTCATCTCTACTGATTGTTGAATGCACAATAGAGAAACAATTCAATTCTTTCAGATCACGCTGAACTTCAACTTCAAACACTTCAGGCTTTGGCTGCACTACTTGGATTGGCTGAACCTCCAATGGTGGCGCTGGAGGTAACTCTAAGAAATCTTGGAATCTTCCCATACGGATGAATCTATGCACTTCTCTTTGAACTCCTGTGCAGTTTTCAGTTGTGTGGCCGTGGAATTGATGGTATTGGCAGTATTGGCTGGTGTTAGAAATAGGATTCATGGGATTTCCTCTATTAAAAGGATAGCGGATTTCATTCCTTGATGCTGAACTCTCTATCTGTCCCCATGCATCGGTATATGTGACACGTAGTTTTGGTAGTGTGGCGTCTTAGAAATCTGGGTATCCTGGCCTTCTGTCGCCGAATCTTCGATTGTCATTGTTGAATCTTCTATCGCCATTCCCTTGTCGCCATTCCCTTGTCGCCGAAAAAGAAGGGGTACCGAAATACTACCAACTTTTTGTTTTGGCTCGTGAGTCTTATGGTAAAGAGTCTGGACGATCTCAAAAATCAATATCCAAACCTCTAACTGGAGTAATCTCGACAGTTAGGTAATAACGTACTACTTGGTGCTTTAATTATAAATCAGAGTTATAATGCGGAAAGTAAAAGCACACAAGACACCAAACGTTTTTTAACGAGGAAACTGCCTTGCAGAAAAACCTCGGGACCTCGTCCAGTTTTGAACACCGCCCAGTACAAACTGACTACAAACACTAGCCTACTATAAGACTTCGGTCTGGGATGTAGCAGAGACCAACTCAAACCCTCCAAGCGAATTGGCTACTGTCGCCTTCCTTACGTCTCTGGATCCCCCACAGATCGTCACGCACTTGATTCCCCTAGCTGACGTCCTTTACAGGCCTAGGAGTTGCTTTGACCGATGTCAAAGGCTTTTGTCAGCAATACTGGGTTTTAAACCAAAACTGTTGACTTATGGTATAACTGTCCTCTATCAGTTTACCATAAACAAGATGACTTCCTTCGGATTGTTAAATCCAGGTCATACGGAAATCTACTTCACAAATCGGGGCTGACACGCAAACCAGTTTAGTGTTTGGGTCGTAGATTATGGTATAGTAGAGGGTCTGGGTCCTAAGTTTGTCCAGTTTAGTGTTTGGGTCGTTGACCATTAGTCAACTACGTAAACCAGTCAAACCGTCACAGAAGTTTACTTGAACCGTTAATTGTCAATGAAAAACCCCAAACTTTCAATCCTATTTCAATTAAAAAGAAGAACCGATTGATTAATAGTTGGATAACCTCGAATATAGCCTTTATTCAGTGAGCTTCACGTCTGCACAAAATCGAACTCTGAAAGTAACCCGAACTCCTTGTTATCTCAACGAGGCTGGATTAAGTCTGCTCTGCTTCAACATAATCTAGAAATTAGTTGCAGAGAATTGTTTGACAGAAGCCTTTCATCACTACAACACACTCCAAAAATTTGTTTCATATTACCCCATTAAGCAAATCTGATCATCAGACAGACTGCCTAATGATCCTTCAAAGCATCAATGCAATTTTGTCAGTATATATAGTTTATAGAAAGTACCAGATTAATTAGTAAATAGCTCAGTTAATAATCAACCAACTTATCATTCGATCTGTAAATACGAATCAATTGGGTTAGTTGGGTTCATATTTACAGACATTATCATTTTTGTGTTGAGAGAAGTTTGAGTGTTTCTGGATGATTAGAAATGTTGGATTTGCTTAATTTTTGAAGTTGCAGGGAAGAACGAGATTTAAAAGGACCCAAACAAGCGGCCAAAAGACACCATTGAAGACGCACACAAGGTGTTCGAGTAAATGACCAAGAAAAAATTGACGGTCTAACTGATTTACATAGTTGACTAACGGGTCAACGACCCAAACACTAAACTGGACAAACTTAGGACCCAGACCCTCTACCATACCATAATCTACGACCCAAACGCTAAATAACTCATTCCCCTAGCTGACGTCCTTTACAGGCCTAGGAGTTGCTTTGACCGATGTCAAAGGCTTTTGTCAGCAATACTGGGTTTTAAACCAAAACTGTTGACTTATGGTA
>JAJJMA010009144.1:0-19320 GCA_023529015.1 Papaver nudicaule | reverse complement strand
TAGGTTCCGATGGATGTACCCACTTGAGAGGTGAATTGTCGTTTCACTAATTTACCCCTTCAATTTTTTTGCATTTTTTTGGGAGTTTTGTACTGAAATTTACATGTGCATACTGTATCAGGGCAATGAAGGAGTGCAAAGGCCTTTGCCATAACAAGAGATACATTGAAGCGTCAATTACAAATTCTATCATTCTAAATGAGGCTGTTAGGTATGCAATGGAGCAAGCCAAAGCTAGAGCCGAAGGAGGTCACAAAACCAATTGGGCTGCCTTTCTGGATGAAGATTCTGATTTCAGCGATGAGGGTTCCATTCTTGGAGATAAAGAAGTTTTGTTGAGCCCTGTTCAATGGGTTCAGATACGTCGGTGGCTAATATTTCAACGTTGTCAACCGGAACTAGACGATTATTACAGGTATTTGTTGTTATATAACTTATGGACACTGAATTTCTATTGATGATGGGTTGGTATTAAAAGTATGCTCTATATTTATGTTCAGGGATTACCGCACCGGCCATTCAGACGTTGGAGTGGACTTGGTCCAGTTTGAAACCGACTTCCTTTCATGGTTGTACAATAAGGTATGCCTTGTAGAACCGGTTTGTCAGAATAATTTAGGTGGCATTAATTCTGATTTATGGGTTTTCTGCGCTTTCGCAGCTTCGTGATGAACGAAATATGGATGGTCTCTTGTGGGATTACCTTAAAGGTCCGGATGAGGTAAGGGAGATTGAAAGATACCGTGTGAATGGATATGTTTTTTGTTCCCAAGATTTTGAGGCCAAGCTTAGGACCCAGGATAGTGGTGTTACCATGGTTGCAGACACAACTTTTAGGAGCAAAAGAACTGATAAAGAGCCCGTGACTGTGAAAGCCAAGTGGTATGGGGTGATCCAACAAATCCTACAGTTGAACTATGGTTCATTTAAAGAAGATGTGTTTTACTGTGATTGGGTGAAGGTGGAGACTGGAGTCAAGATGTGTAAGGATTCAGATTATCCTCTGGTCAATCTGTCAAGAATGAAGAAGAAAAATGCTATCACAGACGAGCCCGTGATTCTCGCGGAACAGGCTACCCAAGTCTTTTATTCCCAGGATTTGAAAGAGCCAGCCTACTGGGTTCCTATGCATCCCTCCAGAAGACTAACTATCAGTGTAGACAGTGCAGAGGTACCAGCTGAAGGCAGTTTTCAAGATATTTTAGCGGAAGAACCACATCTTCGAGCTTTGCTCACCTATTGGAGCACCCCTGAGAATTTGAAATAATCTGTACGTTTCCTTCTACTTTTGCTGAGGTGTTTAACTCCTTTTAGAGTTGTTGTTGGTCTGTAACTTTTAAGGTTTGTTCTATGCTTAGCTAACTCTGTTGACAATTGATTAATAGTCTTTTTACACTTGGTTTACACTTCGTTTATTCCACCCCAATGTTAACACACACATTATATTTACACCCCGGTGGGTACCACCAAAACATCATCTTCTTTACTACTACTATTTTAGTGCTAAAGAACAAACACACATTTCATTAAAGATCTGCTGCTTTTGGAAGCACTCACTTTAAAGCTCCCAAAAAAAAAAAGTTGCTTTCAAGGAGATTCAACGATTGATTAAGGAGGAAATCTATTTCTCTTCAGAGAAGAATATTCAGCCTTCATCAATCTCTTTTTGGAAAAGGTAAGGTCTTTATTTTGGGTTCTTTTACTTTTCAACTGTCTTTGCATGTTGCATGGTGATTCCGTTAGTAATAAATGAAGTTAAATGCTAAAAATGAAGTGGAATCATGATAGATGGTGTGAAATCAAGATGCATGAAGTGAAATTTTGTTATGTTGGTCTATTTCTACTCACTCAATGCTTTTAGTGCTGCTTTGTTTAATTAGATTTTTAATTAACAAATTAGATGAAATCATGACATGGGTTTAGTTTGGTTTACGTTATTATGATCTCCAAATGTGTTTGATTTCAGTATTGTTTTTATGAAAATTTTAGGGTTTTGGTCTGTTTCAAATGTCAAGTACTGGGAATTGATGTTGTGGTCAGATTTTGTTGTTGTTTATAATAAGATAATGCTGTGGATATTGATTTCCATGTATGAATGTTGGGGCTCAAAAAAAGTTGTTGTTTTGAATGAAAAATGCAGGGGAAATGGCAACTAACTCAGATTTCTCTGAGAGGGAGAGGCGGAGAAAGGGAAAAAGAGCAAGGTTAGATGATAATTCATCTGAAAACAAACCACCACCATCAGCATCAGACGATAGCGATGCACAATCGCATCCGTGGAATCCTTTGATTGCTTTCAATGACATCATCTATCGCTGCACGCTAGCTCAAGCGAGACTGATCCAGAAGCGTGCAAATGACCATGTGCTGGCGATGGAAGTAGGTCTGCAGGTGAGAAAGGATAGAGAGGAAGAAAGCAAGAAGCGGAAAAGAGAAGAGGAGGATGATGCTGAGTTGGAAGAGTACCGTAGGAGGAAGCGAAGAGAAGCCCAGCAACAGCTGGAGATTCAAGAAATGGCGCCTCCAGCTGAAAGTATAGAGTCTGACAATGACGCGGAGGAAGAAGAACCTGAACCTGAGATTGAAGAAGAAGAACATGTACATGAAGCCGACCCATTTCATGTAGGAAACTTTATTGATGAGCTGGTGGCTGTTGATGAGGAGCAAGAATTGAGGGTGGATGATTGGTTTGACTACCGGATGGGGGAAGTGGATGATGTGGTGTTGTTGATTCTGCTGCTGCTACTGGAACTGCTGTTGTTGCTTTTAATGAAGAAGAAGAAGAAGATGAGGAAGATAATGGGGATGATGAGGAAGATTCTGACGAGGAGGAGGAAGTTTCTGACGAGGAGGAGGAAGAAGAACCGGATGATGAGGAAGATTCCGAAGAGGAAGAAAATGATGAACAGAGTGACATTGTTAATGGGGATGAGGATGACGAGGATGGGGACTCGGGTTCAGAGAGTTCCTATTATTAATATTTGTGTGTATAAACATAATATTTTGGGATATTTTGGTATATTTTGGGGAAACTGGTTGTGTTACCAGTAGTTATGGATATGGCGCACACACTGAATGTCTTAATTCTGATTGTGTGTGCGCTTTCATAACTGTGATTAAACTAGATACTCTTAACTCTGATTGTATCAACTCTGACCCATTTTTTGTTTCTTTAGTCAGAGTTGTATTCAGAACTGGAAGTGTGGGCTTTTTTGTTTCTTTTTTGTATACTCTGGCAGAAATATGCAGGAAAACTGGAACTATTTTTACGTATTCAGATATCCCTGCTAGTCAGCTTAATGTAATCAGGGAAAATCAGTTATCTTGTAAATCCTTTGCTCAGTAATGTAATTTTCTTTTTGTAAATCCTTTGCTCAGTAAATCTTGTAATCAGCTTAATGAAACCGTCCTAGTGGAATATATATCCATAGGAAGATTACTCAAACTTGCCAAAAATGGGTTCCTTTATGCTTCTACAAGGAGTTCAGAGTTCAACTACATCACTATTTTCAACGGAAACAACAAAACCGTCTCATACATCACTTTTTTCAACGGAAACAACAAAACCGTCTCATACCTTACTATTTTCCACTGCCATTAGGGATTTGAAATGGAGTTCAGAGGAAGATTGTAACTCCCACTTGCCCAAAATGGGTTCCTTTATGGTTCTACAAGGATTCCACCTTGAATTTGCCATTTTTGGATAGGATCAGTGCTACTCTGGAAGAGCCTGGCTCGGAGTATGGCAAATTAGGGAGTGGTTTGGAGTTCAGAGGAAGATTGTCAAATACAACACTATTTTTCAACGGAAAAAACAAAACCGTCTCAGAAATATCACTATTTTCGACGGAAACAACAAAACCGTCTCGTCTACATTAGTATTTTCAACGGAAACAAAAAAACCGTCTCACCTGTATTACAATTTCCAACGGAAACAACAAAACCGTCTCAGAAACATTACAATTTTAGTGAGTCGTTTGGAGTTCAGAGGAAGATTGTAACTCAAACTTGCCCAAAGTGAGTTCTTTTAAGGTTCTTTTAAGGTTCTACAAGGATTCTTCCTTGAATTTTTCATAAAGGGATAGAGTCAGTGGTTCTGTGAAAGATCCTGACTCATAGTATGGCAAGTTCGGCAGTGGTTTTGTTATAAGAAAATGTCATATAATTTTATTTTGGTGGCCCATGTCCTACCCTATCTTTTGAAGTTGACCAAAATTTTAATTTGACTTGACAAAGTCAATCGCAACATTTAAGCTCGATCCGTATGATCTTTTCACCTCGATTTTTGGGACCAAAAACATCTCTCTCTTCTATTATTGAAACTTTGGGCAACTTTACTCTCTGTCCAAAAGTTGGAGCTAACTTTTAGATCTCAAATTTTCGTTTCCACTCAAATCCCAACTCAGATACTTGTTTCAATTTTCGTTTCCCTCTCCCAATTCCTCTTTTTCCTCCAAAATTTTCGATTCCCTCTCAAATTTCTTTTCCCCCTTCTCCAAATTTCAGAAACATTTTGAATCTACCTTTTCTCTATAAAGAAGAGAAGATGGAGTTGAAGCTTTGTTTCCGTTTTCCTGTTTTCACAAACTCTCTTCTGATCTTCACTCACATCGTTCATACCTCTTACCACGCATCTAACCCTGTACCTCAATCAATCTCGAAAGGTAATTTCTTTAGATCTATCTTGTTTTTTTCATTTGGTTCTTAGGTTGTGTATGCTTAACAATTGTTGTTTGCTTTAAGAATAGTTGAGTTTTTTTATTGTTCACTGCTTCTATTGTCTATGCTTAATAAGTTACTTACTTGTGGGTGTTGTGATCTCTTTCCATAGATCACAACTCCAAACTTAGGGTTTCAACCAAAGTGCAGGTTTTTGATTGTTCGCTGCTTCAATTGTTTATGCTTAATAAGTTACTTACTTGTGGGTGTTGTTATCTATGGATCCAAACTTAGGGTTTCAACCAAAGTTCTAGTTTTTTACTTTCATAACTTGTTATGTATTCAAGTTTTCTCATATGTTGTTTGTTGTTTGTTTTTGGTTCGTTTGTATGAAGATGTCAAGTCAGGAATCAGATGAAACTTCATCACCAACCACTAGTGGTACTCCTCCTAGTGGTAGTCCTGGTGCTTCTCAAACTACTAGTACTCCCACCGGTAGCTGTGATCCAAGATTCCTTCGATCCAGATATCTCGTTGACCTCGATGAGCATGGAAGACCAATGGGAGTAAACGCCAGTAGGTTTGCTACCAAGACTGGAAAGCTCATCAGACTCACTGTCCCGTCGACTGCAAAGACTGGAGGCTTGTACCTCAAAAGTGCAAGGACACGATGTGGGCCGCTCTAATGGTAAAGATCTCCCTTCAATCTATAATACAACCACTGTGTTTTTTTGTCCATTTGTGCGTTACGCTAATGCCAACCGCAGTCTTTCGTTGCTGACATAAATACTTTCTTGTTCTTTTCAGGACACTTTTTGTTTCCCTATCGACGATGCTCTGGCTAGAGGGCCGTTTCTGGGATGTTTCCATAGAAGTTTAGGTCCCACAAATGGGGACTACGGACCAAAATCCTTGACTTATGCAATACCAAGGAAGAGATGATTGCCCAGTGTCCATATGGCATGAACACCGATGTCTGGGAGCGGTTTATCGACAACGAGCACGAGGAAGGAGTTGCAGAGAAGCATAAAAAGTTGGGAGCTAATCAGAAGCATAGAGAGTACACACCTTGCTTAGGAAGACTCTCATATGCCAACAAGAGCTACATGGTGGTAAGTACTTTGGTGATTCTCTAAGAACATTTAAATTCTCCTTGGATGTTACCTTTACAACCCCTGTTACTGTTCATACCGATTATGCAGTCAAAAGAAGAGAAAAAAGCTGTTGCTAAAGGCCATGAAGAACAATGGTTGCTTGGACACAAGCGCAAGAATGGAGCCATAGTGACGGGTCTTGATGACAAATATGTGAGTATACAAGACTCATACATTTTGAATATTCACGTACACAAGACTCTTACACACAAAAAAAATTCCCTTGAATTTCAGAATCTAGTAGAAGCTGCAGTGAAGAAGAGAAAGGCCCTGTTGGAAGCTGGCGAGGGAGAGACAGATGAGCTGTCTTTTGATGACGATCCACTTTCTGAAGTGTTTGGAGTTGACAAGCCAAGGAGCTATTGCCGTTCCTTTTCCTCAACTATGTCCATGAAGCAGGCAGTAAATATGAAAGTTGGGGCGGCCCTTAAATCTTCTGGCAAAAGCAAACTCACTGATGCTGATGCTGATGCTAGAATGAACCAGATGCAGCAAGATCTTACACTTCTTTCAAAGGTGAGCTTGAAACATGATCTCCTATAATTAGTTCATTTATGTCTTGTGTATATTGTGCATTGTATATATCAGATTCTAATCAGATCAATTTTTGAATGTATTTGTCCTGCTTACAGCATGTTATGAGTTTTATGGCTGCCACTGGAAGGGTTCAGGATACTACTTCTCCTTCCAGTCAAACAGCTTCTGCCTCTGGTGATCTTTCTGATTCTCCAATCAGAGAATCATGTTCAGTTGATGTAGCTGACACTGTTGCTGAAGCTGCTATACCTCTTATGGGAGATCATCAGGTGCGTCTTATCAACAGGAAAGGGGATGCAGTTGCAACTGGTCATGTACTTGGTGGAGCGCAAGGGCAGTCTTGTCATGGGGCTACCGTGAACCACAAAGTGGAGAGAGTTGTCTGTGTTGAGGAAGTTATGGATGCGCTCTATCCTGTTCCCGATGCTCCACAAGGGGATGACTACAATGTTTTGGGAGATCTGGTAGGTGGACAATGCTTCATTATATGGCCCATAACCAGGATGATCCTTGTTTGAGCACTTCCCACTTCTTGCAATGGTTTTTTGTGCAGCTTAACTTTAACACTTCTATATACTGCTGCTTTTTTTTGTTGGGTCTTTTGGGTATCAAGTACGGACATATTTCGAGTTACACTTGTGTAAGTGTAATTGTTTGGACATCCTTATTATTATTAGTATAGTATGTTGTGTGTATATATATATGTATCAAATATTCAATGTTGTTTATTTATTTGCTTTTGTGTACCTGTCAATCCCTTTTTAACTCCGCCATTTGAGATGCCGGTCCCCAGCCCGGGTAAAGGAGGAGGGAATAGGACTAGTTTGTTATATTTTTGCAGGAACTTGCAGAATGGTTGAGCTTGCTATAAAGAGACAATCAAATACCCGGTAACATAGTTACTTACTTGTTCATGTTCTTGGATAATTATGTATTCTAGTTCGTTT
Source organism: Papaver nudicaule (assembly GCA_023529015.1). Taxonomy (NCBI): domain Eukaryota; kingdom Viridiplantae; phylum Streptophyta; class Magnoliopsida; order Ranunculales; family Papaveraceae; genus Papaver; species Papaver nudicaule. The sequence continues at coordinate 12,023 of JAJJMA010009144.1, read as the reverse complement.
CATACTGACCTACATGTACACTTCTCTTCTTTGCTGGTATGACAGGCACACAAGTGGGAGAAAGTGGCCTTTTCCGTTGTCAAATCAGCTCCTCAGTTAGTTAGAATATAAGGTATATTACTGATATTGAAATTTCTGAGTTTGATCCTTTTAGTGCTCATCTTACTAACTTATGTCTACTCTTTTGTTATTTTCAGGTTGTGATCAAGTTCATATACTTTGACCAGTGATGATGCTTCTTGCATTAGTGAGTAAACTCTCAATATGCATGTTTTCAGTATTTGTTATCACTTCTATGGTACATTAACTAAGGTTGATACTTACTAACTTTATGTTTATTTTTTGAAGATTCAACGCGCAGACTTGAAGCTAGAGAATACCAGTGAGGAGGTAATCTAGGGTTGATTCTGCTGGTATGGCAGGTGCAGAAGTGGGAGAAAATTGTCCTTGCAAAGGTTGTCCAAGAGTTGGAATGAATTCCTCCCAACCACTACCAATGTTTTTGGAATAAATTCCTTCCAACCATTGGATAACCTTTAAAGACATCGCTGTTATTATTTTTCATTCTTGTTATTCCACGGTGCTGCTGCAGGTCTCCTTTTTTAAGCTCAGGTTTGTTCATTACCTGATATTATCTCTTGAATGCTTTAGTTGTGATATCCTGTTTCATTTCATTTATCAATGATATTTGCTGATAACTTGTCTTAATTTGCTGTAGAAGTGGAAGAACGTCCGGCGCAAATCTTTTTGGTGATTTCCCCTAGTAGTTATTTTCAGGTATGAACTCTAATTAAGCTATGATTGTGTATGATTGCTAGTGTGCTTCAGTTACAGATGAGAATTAAGCTCATTATCAGTTTAGTTCTGTGGTCAAATATTTGAGCTACTGTAGCTTGTTCTCTCTTCATGTAAGATGAGAATTATGTCGTAGGCGTATGCCAGGGCTTCGCCTACCTTACCGCATAGCCTAAACTAAGATGAAGTTGTTTGTTATACCCAATATTGCATGTTATTCATATGATTATAGACAATTCTGTTAGTGGGTCATATTATGTTATTCAAGTGGCTGTTCTGTCAACTATATAGACAACTCAAAGCTTTGTTTCCTTGTTTCACAGAACTCTCACATCTGAGGTCGACTGACTACTCCATTCGGCGTCCTAAAAGCTTCTTCTGATCCAAGGTATCATTACAGAACATTGCATAAACTGAAAACTCCTGAAACACACAACCTTCTAATCTAGGAGTAGTAAAAACACAGGAAAAAATGTATGTATGTCTGTTTTATAAATTTAGGATTGTGAATGAGTGTAGTGAATGGATTTATAAACGGTTGTATGATTTTCAGAGTTTCAATGAAATGCGTGTGTTAGTTGAATGAGAATAGATGTATTTCAGTGGAAATGAATTGAAAATTACAGGATTCCGATTCAGTATTGCAGGTTTAGAAATGAATTGTATTGTATTGCAGGTTCAGGAAAGAACTGTATTGCAGGTTCACAAATGAACTGTATTCCAGATTTCGGAATGAATTGTATTCCAGGTGCAATTGTAACGCAGGGCTTAACGCTTGTCAGCATTATTTTTTTTTAAAAATAATACAGTTTTTCCAACGATAAAAGACGTTACACAAATCCGTTAGTTGCAAAAACACGTGGCGATCCTAAAAACTGTTACAGATGTGTTTTCCACGAATAAAAACGTTGACTAAGCCGTTAAAATTTATCCGTTACACGTCGTGGTTTAACGGGGGTAAAAGTTGTTGGATCCGTTACAACAGAATGACAGGTGGCGAGCGCTGAACCGTTAGAAAAATAGATTCCACCAGTACATTCCGTTACCTTAACAGTTAGGGTATCAGTTACACAGACGCAACGTGCCGGCTGTTTCAAAACAATTACGAAAAATGCCAGCTGGCAAACGGATATACCGTTACTGTACAAAACACCGTTGGATATACACGTTGCTGTTAAGAGTTGTTTAATCAGTTACTGCCCACCGTAACGGCTAGACCGTTACAGTAGGTTGCCACGCAGCACGGTATGATGGTATGTCTTATCCGTGACAATATTTACTGCAACAGATGCATGTGTTGCTGTAATCATAATTACAGCAACGGCAGATCCGTTGCTGTAATTATTGTAACGGCAACAATAACGACGTCCCGCCAACGGCCACTCGCCGTTGCTTTTATTTTTGGCAACGGCCCATGGCCGTTGCTAAAAAGGCAATTTCGTGTAGTGCTAGTTAGCTCCAGTTGTATAAGTTGCTTAAGTGATTCTTCGTGTACAACTGAGGTACAGACAAGTTGGGCATAGTTTAATTGGTTTACTAGTCAGCCCCCGCTTGTAAGTAGATTTCCGTATGACCTGGAGCAATCCGAAGGAAGTCACTTTGTGTATGTCAAACTTATAGAGGACAGTTCAAACATACAGTCAATAATTGAGGTTGCAAAGCCGGAATTGTTGACACAAGCCTTTAACAGCGGTTAAAGCAACTCCTAGGCCTGTAAAGGAAGTCAGCTAGGGGAATCAAGTGTGTGACGATTTGTGGGGGATCTAGAGACGTAAGGAGTGCGGCAGTAGCCAGTTCGCTTGGAGGGTTGGAATTGGTCTCTGCTCCATCCCAGACAGAAGTCTTATAGTAGGCTAGTGTTTGTAGACAGTTTGTACTGTGCGGTGTTCAATCTGGACGAGGTCCCGAGGTTTTTCTACAGGTCGTAGTTTCCTCGTTAAAAAAATCTCTGGTGTCTTGTGTGCTTTACTTTCCGCATTATATTCTCTGATTATATAATTAAAGCAAACACAAGAAGTACGTTATTATAAACTTGATTGTTGTCCTCAATCCATTCACATATGTTTTCGTATGGGCTTCTTTCAAGTATTCTGCTGCAGCCTTGCATACTCCTTTGTTATGCTTTATCATGTAGCATTCCTGACAGACTCCATTAGGTTGTTTCTCATAAAAATATCTTATCCATCTTGTAACCCCTGCCGCAGTGATGGCCATTACACCCCTCCTTAATGGACCAATATTGATTATTACACATACTTTTACAGGTACTCCATCTACTGGTACTGCATCTGCTGGCTCAACTGCTATCACTTCTCCCATAAGTCCTCCCATTTCCTTTACTGCCTTTACAGTCATGTGTTCAGGCAGTAAATTTCTCAACTGAATCCAGAAACAATGATACTCCCAGTCCCATTCATGGTACTTTCGGAGAGGATTATATTCATGTAGTATCACAAGGTTTCCTTCCACACTCCATGGTCTTTCCTTATACACCTTCCTCAGCGTTTCTCTGTCCTTGAACTTGAATACCAAAACATTTGTGTCAATCTCGAACACTTTCAGATCTTCTTCTGGTATAAAAGACCAAGCCAATCTTAACTGACTTTCCGCCGTATGACGACCCATTCTTCCTTCAATGATCACAGTGCCAATGAGAGAGTTCTCCCATTGATTTTCTTCTTCTCCATCAGATGCATCTTCTCCTGCTAGAACAATAGCTTCTGAAGAATCTCCTAATTCAGGCATTGCTTTCTTGAATTTTTCCGCAAGATCAACCACTGTACCTGCCATCTCTCTTTTAATTTCTGTATGATACACATCCCTTTGTGTTTGTATGTTCAGCCTCCTTTTGTCTCTGGTATTTATTCCTTCATGAAAATATAGGGTTTCCCTTTTTATCTGATTTTCCTTAACTAATTGATTCAGAAAATCTTGGTGATAACATATATCTTCGGTTGGAAGAATTTTCCTATCAAAGGAAGTTTCACAGCTTGCTGTTGACCATAACAACACGAGTGAGAATAGGATTTTGAAATTGAATTTCTGTTTTATCTTACATTTCCGGCCTCTTTCCTCGCATGTTTCACCCGCACGTATTACCAATTTTTGAATTTCTTTCCGCCTGGATAGGTTCTCCAGAGTTCCATAGCATTTCTCTAATGGCAACCAATATAATCTCATAAGTTTTAACAAACTTGATGACAACTTCTGCAAACGCATTAACCACAACAACGAACAAGGCAAACACCATAAGGGGATACAATAGCTGTAAACACATTAGGGAAAACAAACTTAGTTAGACATGAGATAGAATCGAAATTTCAAAAGAGTTTGAATAAATACATAAGGAAATCAATGAGTAAAACCATAGATCAGCGATTTGAATCCTGTAAAAACTTAATGCTCATGAGAAGGACATGGAAATACTTCAATTTTATGCGAAATAGGATTAAATCTAAAGGTTTTCGATTTCAAGATTTACTGAGTTAATTAGTTGGTTAGGGAATGCATGAGTGGCCGACCTACCAGGGGACTGGCTGCAGGATAGTGTAAACGGGTTTGGTTTGAAATAAAAGGATGCTGACGTCAGCTACACATATTTCCTTCCCTAATTTGTAGTCACATAAAGCTAAGGTGGTGGGACATTTATTAACACTTTATTTGTTTTGGGCGTGAAGAATTGATGATAGAATTTAGAAAGTTACTGGCTTAAGGGGGAGCGATGGTTATGAACTTGGGTCGGCAAATGTCGTCCAAGAGAAGTTGAGTGTGTACAGTAATGGGAAGTTTTTCTTAGTTCGACATTCTGATATATATATATATATATATATATATATGGGAGGCCGACGTCGCAAAGGGAGAGAAAGAGACAGACCGGGAGCAGCTGGGAAGGTGGCCGGTCGGACAAATGAATTTTTAGATTTTGGACCGAGTCAAGCGCCGAACGAGATCCAAATGCCAGAGTTGACAAGCAATTGTTCCCGTTAGGTAAACCCACTTGAATGCACACAAGCCACACCTTGGGGGAGTACAAACTGCCTATCAAATTATGTCACATAATATTTAGTGTTTGGAGGTACAACAACTGCCTTTCATCATTCAGACATGACTTGAATTCTACAAAACCTACTCAATTCAAGAGAGATAACAAAAGAAAAATGGTCACTAGACAAAGCATAAGTCGAAACATGCATTGAATATTCGAAAGGAACTTTCTTCGCTTGCACAAAATTAGACTTGCAATCCATGCAAACTACACAGTCTCTTTAAATACACCAAAGTACTCATTCTCTTCATTCAGCCTGCATGAGTTGCTCGTAAGTCGTACCTTGGCCTCTTTAAATACACCAACGTACTCATTCTCTCCATTCAACATTTCAACCTACCAGGCAACTCACGATTTGCTCCTACCGTTACGTGAATGGTGATGTACACTAACATTTTGAGTGAGTAAGTGGCTGCTGCCTGTTGCCCAAGCATTTCGAGTCTAAAAGAGCAACAATATAACAATACAAAACAAAATTAGTTACTCTGACTTTTAGTCAAAAGTCAAACATCCTTTTAGTAAAAAACACAAACGGAATAATTACAAAGCCTTACAAAAATGGAATCATTTAATGAACATCCTCGTCAGCAATGACGAAAGTAATTATTAAATGATTTTCTTTTGTCACTTTTTGTCTTCCACAAGGACCGGGGAGGAGGGACGAGGAGGGAAAAACTAAACGAAACATCAATCAATAGAGAAAAAGAAAAAAATATCAGATCGAACTTTTTCCTCCATCCATTCATTCATCTCCCCTCTCTTTAGCCCGCCACAGGTATAATACTTTTCCCTCTGGATTTCTATATTATTCTCCTGAATCTTATTCCTTAATCCTTGCTCTATCATGGTGTTGTAGGCTGTTTCTTTCTATCAAGCTGTCTTTAGTTGTCATTAAGAAGTTATTTCCACTTCTTTAGGAGTGTCTATTTTTGTGCATGAAAACTTAATCAATCAAGTTTTAGTCTGGAATTTTGTTGTCTTAAATGATTTTTGAGGTTTGTTAAGACTCATGATTTTGTTAGTTTTTTGTTTTTGTGAGTGAATTTAGGTTTTGATGAGATTGTTTTTATGTTGCAGAAATGACTGAGTATGTGTGGATTGAGGAGTAATTATTGGGTTATCTTGCTATAATTTGGTGTTTAGAAGAAGGAAGAATGGGGTTTAAGCCATTACTTTGGTATTGTAAGCCAGTGGAGAATGGAGTGTGGTCCAAAGTTGTTACAAATGCATTTGGTGCTTATACACCTTGTGGAATGGATACTTTGGTGATTTCTTTTACACATTTGGTGCTGTTAAGTCTGTGTTTCTATAGGATATGGAAAACGGTAAAGGATGTTACAGTCAAGAGGTTTTTGTTGAGATCCAATTACTTCAATTACTTTTTGGGGGTTTTAGCTGCTTATTGTGTCGGGGAGCCATTGTTTCGGTTGGTTACGGGGATGTCGGTTTTGAATGTTGATGGAAAGTCTGCACTTGCTCCCTATGAGGTGCGCTTTTCTTTTTACTTCCTCCTCATCTTGAGTTTAGTCGAATGTAGTACTTTTGTATAACACTTAAGTATAAACTTGTGCTTTGCTATGAGAATGGGTTCACCCTTGCGGTAAAAAAATTTAACAAGTTGAACTACTTCAGTTCTGTGAACGCTGGAGGAGTAAATAAAGTTTGTTCTGATTAAGTGATAATTAGTAGAAGATACATTATACATTGATCCTGCTAAATTGTTTGAATATATTTTTTGACTGATTTAATTTTACCTTTGTTTCGTATTCCTGTATCAGATATTTTCTCTTGCCATTGAGGCTATTGCATGGGGTTCAATGCTGGTTATGATTGTTCTAGAAACTAGAATCTACATCCGCGAATTCCGTTGGTATGTCCGCTTCGGAATCATTTATGTGCTTGTAGGGGACGCTGTCATGCTTAATCTTGTTCTCTCCGTGAAAGAATACCTCAATCCGTAAGTTGTCCATTCAGTTTTTGCCTATAACTTTTGAAAGTGGCATGTAATATTCAGTCCATATTGTTTTTGCTATTCCTGACATTTCTTAAACCATAAGACACCATATTCACAGATGGTCAATAGATTTATTATGTTCACTTAGCTGGGTTGTAAATGTGGAAGGGCTATGGATTCTCAAACTTTGTATTTTCTCTGCGCAGATCTATATTGTATGTCTACACCAGTCAAGTTGTTTGCCAGGTTTGTTTCTAGCTTTTGCAATCCTTCTCAGCTTGTCCATTTTTGTATCTCAGAGAGCACTGGTATAAAGTTCCCAAGATGCGAAAGCAAGCATTGTCGAGAATATCTGAAGCATAAAACTTGCTCCTTCTTTATGATAGGTTGGCTCATATAGACGTTCTTTATGTGGATGTGACTTAACATCATATCATCCTCTTCTTTTTGTTCGTTGTATATCATACATATTTTTTAATGGCCTTCGAATTTGGCTACAGTGGGCCGTAGCTTGTAGTCTGGCCTAAAGATGGCTTCTTTTCTGCTCAAATGTTGGTTAGTTTTGAGAGTTGGTTGAGAACTGATGCCTATTGATATCTAGGGAAACCGCCGGCTCACCCAAATTATTACTTGTCCTTTTTTATTTACCTTTTCCCCCCTTCAGAAACACGCAAACTACATGTTCATTCTACGCATACCATTTTTCTGCAGATCTTGTTTGGAGTTCTATCATTTCTGTACATTCCTGATGTGGATCCATATCCGGGATACACTCCAATAAGGGAAGAGTTAGTTGATAACACAGAGTATGAATCACTTCCTGATGGAGAGCAGATTTGTCCAGAGAGACATGTGAATATAATTTCCAGTAAGTTACCGGTTCAGTGTATATTATTTTTTTCATATATTTGGATAAGTCTGGGAGTGAATTGCATACCGGGGCAATCCTCTTAATGAGATTTTGTGAAGTCAGATTCAGGGTATATTTTATTTTGTTTCTAGCATATAACCATATTTGACACCGCACATCCATGTCCTAATCTTCGACGTGCTTGTGCCTATGAGAATCCGCCTGATGCACGAGCATCCTCCCCTTGCTGTCTGAGTCGGTTGATTGGACATGGCTTTCGGGGAAGACTGTCATGTCTCTCTTAATTATCAAATCTGTCGCAACCCTTTAAAAGTTATTGAGTTACATTCAGCTGCTTTTTCTCATCTGATGCTGTGTTTATGCACCTGGCAGAGATATTCTTCGCATGGATGACACCCCTCATGCAGAAAGGTTATAGCAGACCCATAACTGAGAACGATGTGTGGACATTAGATACATGGGACCAGACTGAGACACTGAATGCCAAGTACTCATCATGTTCCCTCCCTTAACATAGTTCTCATGTGATCTTTAGTGTTTCTAGAGTGTATCTCATTTTGATGATGCTTTTGTAGATTCCAGAGCTGCTGGCTTAAAGAATCTAAAAAACCCAGGCCATGGTTGTTGAGAGCTTTAAATAGTAGTGTTGGAGGAAGGTAGGAATTGCTGCATAGTTTTTAAGCATTTCTATGATTCATTGCCAACTCCTCTTGGGTAGTACCCCAAATTAGTTTGCTGTTATTCAGGTTATCATGTTATGTTAGTCAAAACCTGCTCACGTTCTTTCATGTCTTCTTTCTAGGTTTTGGTTGGGAGGTTTCTTTAAGGTATGAACCTAAAATCGTGTTCTCCGGTGATGTCCATTTGGTTAATAATGAAATATTTAACTGCTATTTGAATTCATCTTTATATTATTATTTTATGTCGTCAAAGCTATTTCGACAATACTGATCCCTGCTTATCAATTTCTAGATTGGAAATGATCTTTCTCAATTTGTGGGGCCCGTCATACTTAGTCTCCTCTTACAGGTTAAATTCTCTTACCAATGCCTCCTATTTTGTATCAATTTCACTAACTAATTCTCCTAATAATATCACAAAGTAGTAAAGTTGATTTATAAATTAATTTTTTTTCTTCTTTTTATATGGAGCCCTTTACTTTACATGTGTCATTGACACAAACAAGTGTGATTGTCAGAAACACTTCATGCTATCATCTACAACAGTGACTATAATTTGTGCTACACTCTTTCTCTCTATTTCCTTTTTGTGTTGCGAATAAATAAATTCTACTACTACAGATTTTCCTAACAAGAGAACTACAGAACACAACTTCTCAGTTGCAAAGTTGAAGGACCACCATTGGTTTTAAACTTTTAATATTTGTATGTGGGTTTTATTGGCATGCTATAGCGAAGCAAATTCATGTCTTCTTATTTTATTCATGCTACATAACTACTGTATCTTAGAGTAGGATGTTTAATTCACTGCTTCTGATTTGATAGACTAATGTTTTTTAGAAGTCCGTAATTAATTTGTTACAATTTTCCAGTCTATGCAAGCAGGGGAGCCAGCTAGTATTGGTTACATCTACGCCTTCTCAATTTTTGTCGGAGTGGTACGAATGGTTACTTGCATCTCTATTGCCTTTGCTAAGTTTTATTCAATTTCTATTTCTCATAATAGAACGTGCCACACAAGGACTTTATGATGTTCGAGATTTACTTAGCTTATTGTTCTCATGGCTTTCTGAATCCTATATGCATAATAGGGATTGATTCATTATCATGCGGGTGAAATTGTAGTTGAATTTGGGTAAATCTGTTTCTATTTGGTCTTATTTTAAATCTTCTAGTTTTCATGCTGGAGAAGATTGTTTCCTTTAGCTGTTACATCCATCAGTAGAAACTATATGGAATTGTCTAGGGATTTGAAAGAGAATCTGTTTTGGCAAATGATATGGGAGGTTGTCAAAATGAAACTTCAACAGTGAAGCCTAATAACTCTAGTTAGTAGATTGTGTAAGATATAGGTTGACTTGTTTTGTGGTAAACCACTTTTTAGAAACCTTTTTTTTTACATGTGAATATGATACTTTCTGAATCCGAATCCAAGTAAGATGTCGAAGATTGTAAGTGTTTGTGCTGCAAGGCTCCACTGTTATCTACTCAGTTATTATGTTGCTTTTTCTTCCCAAGTCATAGCTTGTACATCTCTTGAAGCCGATAAAACTTTAGACGTTCATCCGATATTCAGAAAGTGAATTTCTTTATTGCAGTGAAAGTTTCATATTCACTTTTTTTAACTTGAGCTTTATATTTTACAGGCCCTAGGGGTGCTTTCTGAAGCTCAATATTTCCAGAATGTCATGCGTGTGGGTTATCGCCTAAGATCAACATTGGTACGATAATTGTAAATTTAGTCAACACTCTTTCATACAGATTTTTTTTGATTAAATTAGCTGTTATCAAATTTGATGGGACCCCTTAGTTTTTAAGGAAGAGTATATTTGTCATCCGGAAGTTTCTTTGGAAACTTGTCATTGTGGATGTAGTACTATTTCTTGGTTGGTCTTCAAATTATTTTTCGCCTTACATTGTGAGGCCTACACTAGGCTTCGAGTTTGGGTTCACCTAGTCTTTTATATTTTTTGGAGCTAACTTCTTATTTTTCTCCGGGACATAGGTCTTGATATTATTTTGAATCCTTTCCATCTTTTATAAGTTTCCTGTTGTTTTCCTTTTGCTCCAAGATATTAGGGCATGGCTGACAAGCCAACAATTAACCTGTCCCCACTTCCCAGCCTGACCCGAAGCTTTCAAAATCAACTAAAAGCCAAATCTCTGCCCAGTGCCAGGCGCAACCAGATCGATAGATTTTTATCTGAAATGGTTATAATTTTTCTTAGAAGATATTCATCTCCTTCGCTATTCAGATGTTGGGATCACACCCACGTCATCCATTTTAAATATAACTTCTGCAAAAAAGAAATGGTTCTTCTTAACCACTGAAAGTTCCATTTCCTTGATCAGTTTTCGGCAATAAAGCCGTAAACCATGATTTATCATGTTTGATTCTGCATTCCTCAAATGTCCATATACTTTTGTTCTGAACCCGGAGTGATGAATAAGAGTTGTTGCGGCAGTATGTATGCATTTAATTCTGTATCTCTTTATTTTCAGGTTGCTGCTGTGTTTCGCAAGTCATTAAGATTAACACATGAGGGGCGTCGGAAGTTCCCTTCTGGAAAAATAACTAACTTGATGACCACAGATGCTGAAGCTCTACAGGCAATCTCTCTCTCTCTATCCCTCTCATATATAATACCAGTGGAGGAGAACATAAGCAAATTTACTCGACACACTCCAGTAATCCTTTATCCTAGTCCATTGTGACCAGTGCATCCAAATTTATACCCCCAACTTTTGATTTAGATTATCAGTTCTATATAGTCGGGGAATCAAAATGATGGGTGAAGTACTAAAGGAAATTTGTCCTTCTAACAACGATGTCATCTAGGCACTGTTTCATGTTGTTGCCAGTGCTGTTCGCTTACCATGAGTTCAGATAATATTACAGGCGAAGTGATATCTATTTGGTATTGCGTGGTGATTACAGTAATCCCGAAGTATGAGAATAGAATATTAGATCTGTTGACGAACCTAATTAGTGTAATACTCATCTCGGATAGTGGTTGAGAAGCTAGATCTATATGAATTTATATAACATTATCGATCTCTATCTCTTGGGTAACAACGAGCTCGATTTTAATCTTAGATTTCAACACCCATAATCTGTTGGTAGGCATGAATACTAATGAATTGTTTTTCTTCTTTCAGCAAATATGCCAACAGCTTCACAGTTTATGGTCAGCGCCATTCCGTATCGTCATCGCCATGGTTCTTCTGTACAGCGAGCTTGGTGTTGCTTCACTATTAGGTTCTTTGATGCTAGTCTTGCTGTTTCCTTTACAGGTCTCTCTCTCTCTCTCTCCCCCCCACACACACACAGTCCTTTATATTAAAATTGTGGAGAACAAAATTGTTCATCAGAATTAATATATGTGATATTCTTGAACGAGATGTTATTAACATGGTGGAGAAGTAATATTTATCCTTTTCCCTAGTGGCCAGGAAGGAAGATTTAGAGCTAATATATATGTGAAAGGTATTAGTTCTGTCCGATATGTGTGGGACATGTATAAGAATATCGTATCATTAACATAGAACTGTTATTTCTCAAAGCGAGACAGGATAGATATTCAGATGAGCCAAGGAATTAGGGAGAAGCGTTAATAGTATATATTTCCCGACGTTTGTAGGTACTGCAAGTGTGTGAATATACAATAATTAGAATCG